>JAVTVY010056210.1:0-30508 GCA_036873755.1 Hanleya hanleyi | reverse complement strand
AAGGATTTTCTTGATACTTTGGAATAAAATTAGTACTTTTTATTTTATTTCCTGTGTGAAGTTTCAATATCCCCTGATCAATTGTCTCCGAAATACCGCTGGATATATTATCTGTGACAGACAGTAGAACCAGTATTTTTACAAGGGAAAGAATGTTTTCAATATCATGTGAGTCACTCTTTCGACGGATAATTTTTGGCAAGATATTCTTGATTGTTCTGCCTTCTTGTGACTGGGATTTCATTCCGACGTTTCAGAAAACGATCCATATTACTGTCGGAGAATAATTGCCACTAACGCTCTATTCAACCAAAATGACCGAACCACCATGACCAAACGTGTTATCGCTAGGCTGCATCAGATTCTATCAGCTACGCTGATTGGCTGGATGGAGTTATTAGACTAATGAAATCGCGCGTACCATAATCACTCGAATTGTCACAAGGTTATTTTCTATCTTCGCGCATAGGAGAGCGGTTTTCATAACGACAGTGACAACAACGACATCGGTCATACGGGCCATGAAATCACGTAAATTTTATCAAATTCGAGGCCTGCGGAAACTATGCTACACACATTGTTTTGTTAGGCGAAGTATATATCTGTTACAAATAAAACAGGCACTTTATGGCTTTGTTGTGGCAGGCGACAAGTCATTTTTCTTTTAACTTGTCACTTGCGAAAATCACTTGTCATCGACAAGTAGACAAGCGTTATTTCGAGCGCTGATTCTGTAAAATCTGAACTCATCAACTGTACATTGAGCCATCTGCAGATGAAGCCTTGATGACCCCCCCCCCACTCACCAACAGAGTGGCAAAATTATTCATTCCTGCTGCTGGTTTTAGTATGGTCTATGAGCATCATATATCTGATTATTAGCATTGAAAATGACAGATTATTCCTTACATCTTCAATCGCGATAAAATCCATTACAAGATGATGATGTTCACTCTGTGGGAGCCATATACACCTCCTTCGCCTCCTTCATCTTTCTCCAACAGTCAGACTCAAACAAATGGCTTCTTTCTGACCTTCTCCCTGTTACACTTTCTGTAGGAGAAAATATTAAATGGAGTAACATCTAATATAACTAATTTATTCATAAAGGTTGGGGGAAATATCCCGATTTTCATGACAAGCACTCACTCACTCGGCCCCTCGCAACCCCTGGCAATTTCTCATGCCACCACCCTGCCTCAGGAATATCTCATGAAATCAATCCCACATGGTCTTGCCACATAAAAATAGTATATATTTTCACCATCCCCCCCCCCACCCCCCTCCTCCCCCACACACACACTTTACCACCATGCGCCCTTATCTGGATTGGAAAAAAAATCATAATTACTAACATGGATATTATAGTATACTAATTTGGTAGCTACCACCCTATGTTGCATGTTTGTAAATCTCATCCATTTGCCTCTTGACCCCCCTCCCCCCTAACTGGATGTGTGTGTAGTGGGCATGGTGGGGGGGGGGTTATGTAGTGGGCATGCTGGGGGTGGGGGGTTATGGGGTAATACATGGTACAGCTATGATGTATCATTTATCAAGTCTTATCAATGACTTCTCAAATTTCCTTTGATTGTGTCATTGTAATGTATTCACTTACTACTTGTCATCCATCATGGTGTATTTCATAAACATCAAAATGACTTCTTCATCGATCAGGCACTAGGGCAGCTGGACTTCTCACACTTCTCACTTGATCACTGGATAAACGGTTACACAATGTTGACATGATATTACCCCATTGGACACAAAATGTTGCCAACATTTGATATAGTCTTACGACATTATGTAACTATTATAAATTCATCGGACTGATTAGAATTTCAGGCAAAATTGAGGGGTGACTGAATGTTAATAGGTGTTTTGAATTATTATAGGATTATAACATGCATAGGAATATGTCCAGTGAACAATACTATATAATGTCTTAATGTATTTTTTTTTTTTTTTTGGAATAGGAGATTAATGCATATTAGTTTGCAAGGACCTTAGAGTTCAACAATCCACAAAGCGTATTGCAAGTATTTTTGTGGACAACGCGGCTGATAATTACTGGTATCCATATGTATATAGCTGTTGACCTATGCCGATATAGTGACAGTTTAATTAATTCTTTTTTGGAAATACATAGGAAATTATATAGCCTGTAAGGGCCTTAGATTGCACTCATCCACAACTGGCATGGAAAAACGACATGCTAAATGTAATAAGTGATTGGAAATTGCAAAATACCGCCAAGTGGTAACAATAAATTATATCAATGACATATTAAAACAGACAACAGACAGCAAAATTCTTTCACGCAATGAATAAATGAACAGAGAATGAACAATGAAGCATAGCCCAGTTTTCGACACAGCTTCGATTTCAAAACATAAAGCGAAAGCAACGGGGACGAGATTTCTGTGCGTAACGTATTCAGTTCAAACAATTGTTTGTCCATATTACTTACCAGAAAACAGATGTAACGGGACGGGTAATGTTCATTGTTAAGCTGCCAACAACACCACACGTTCTCCTCCTCACACTGCAATCCAGCAGGTGGCGCTTCATAAAACGAAGGACGATAACCGATGACCAGTTGAGCCATAGTCCAGTTGAAGGTTGAACCAAAAAGTGGTTCTTTTGACGACCACCGCGGGAAAAACAATAACGAGGGCGGGAAATACGTTGAACCGAAAAACAGTTGAACGTATACTCGGTCGGGAATAATTTTGACCCACACAACAGTATTACGTCTTCCATTTTTGATAACTTCTATGATTGTTTCTGACTGCTGATAGACTATTTTATGAGCGAAAATAGTAATATGCCATCAAAATAAGTGCATAACAGCGAAGTTTCCCAAATCGACACGCGTTATTAACGACTTGGACATTCAGTTTTAAGCATAACCACATGGTTTATTTGGAAAAGTCTGCAGAATTTAACTTAATATTAATAAGAAAATTACTCCCTGTTCTCAGACATTCATATCCCATTGTTTCGGTCATGTTGGTGTCGTTTTACCATGCACGGAGTTTCATGTGGTTGAACGTATAAACAGTTATAGGTTGAACATAGAACCAATAATAGGTTCAACGTTTACGCCCAAGCAATTATCATGTGGTTATACGTAGAACCAGTTATAGGTTGAAAGAAGAACCAATAACAGGTTCAACGTTTACCTCCATGCAAGTATCAATATATGCTCGAATTCGAACTGAAAACGTTCAACCAGATTCCGGGTAAACGTTTACTGTCATTAAAAATTGGTTCAACGTTGAACTGATAACAGGTTGAACATTTACTCCCTGAAATTGGCCGTTTTTACAGTGCACGCACGAAATTTGGAAAACAGGTTTCGGACACAGTTGGTTTGTACTTTGACTAAAAATTTCCTGTGTTGGCCTTTCCATTTAAAAGAACTTTCTTCGCGATAGATACACTTGGCTTCGTTATTTGCAAGATAGATTTGTTTTAACAAGAAGGGAAATTCTTC
The DNA here is from genome assembly GCA_036873755.1 of Hanleya hanleyi. Classification (NCBI taxonomy): domain Eukaryota; kingdom Metazoa; phylum Mollusca; class Polyplacophora; order Lepidopleurida; family Hanleyidae; genus Hanleya; species Hanleya hanleyi. The sequence continues at coordinate 27,009 of JAVTVY010056210.1, read as the reverse complement.
CTAATAGATACTATCAGTTCGAACGGTTATCTTTACTCTCAGTCCGCTTCGTAGTTAATTTCCCCTCTCGAGGAAAATATGTGTAATATCCGCTAAACTACACCAGGGGCTTGTAAAAGGAAATTTGCGAGATTGTATAATATAGGCCATTTGACCTCATAAAATTCACCACACCATTGGTTCTTTCAAATTTGGTGTATAGTTACGTATATTTGAATTGCGTTTTGTCCACATGCGCCAAAAGATGACGATATCTTGGGATCAACTTGATTTTTTTTGCAGATTTAATATTTGCATACCTTTGCATCAAAGCTGATTTGGGTTGTGTTTCATATACACGCACCGCCACCTGTGGGTCAACTCAATTTTGTGTTTCCGGACAATAAAATCGGAACTTTTCATCCGAAAAGTTCGGTTTAATTTAGTTCAATTTATTGACCAGCATAAAAATATGTTACAGAAAGGGCTAAATTTTTCATCTGGAGTAAAGTCCAAAAGAGCCTGTGCTATCCCTATCATAACAATTATACATAGAGTACCGAACTGGGCAATAATAGTATGGATATAAGCGGTGTAAACATTATAGTCCTGGGGCCAAATCCTGGTAAGGACTTATTTTTCGATTTAGCGGTGCAGCCCTTTCTGATGGTAAAATTTGTTAGTGGATACATCGGTGCGTTTTCCGCAGCAAGTATCTTCTGTTGGCCAACAGCTGAACTATGTAACCTCAAATGAAAAATAGAAAAATACCTATGATCAACAAAACAACCCTCGATATTATAATAAAATAATAATAATGATAAATATTTCCAAAATTAGCCACAGACGTGCTAAATATATATATGCAGTACGCTGATATACTCTTGATCGTGCGCGTGATGAAATTTTGACAGAGTAATTAAAAATGCTAAATTTCACATTAAACGCAACGTTAAAGGGGTGGGGCAAACGATGCCGGCGCACGGGCAAGAAGTTGTATGATCCCAGAGGATAACATACTGACAGTCTATTTCTAAAAACATCATAAGAACCAAAATTAATCCCTGTTATGATTTCTATCCCAGCCACGTTTTTATTTGAGCATGCTCATGTGGATATCTTGAATGACCTGAACACACGGCCGCTAAATTCAACGTGAACGATAAAAAACGCTTTAGTTAAAAAAAATATTCAGCGCGATGATGTGATAGTCCTATTAGTTCATCTAATTGAAGGTGAACTTCAGATAGAATCAAATACATCCAGGAGTATCTATACGATGCACGGTCATATTCCGAATAGAAATTAACCTCTGTTGCAAGCTAACGCAATCTTTTACTATACTGAGAATATATAATATATACACTTGGATAGTTATACATCAAAACGTAGTTTAATCGATCAAGGAACAAGGTTCTGACAAAGTGGACGTCAGGATGATTTGAGAGTCAAATAGTGCTGGAATTACCACACATCCCATAATGACAAAATCTCCGAAATTCATGTAGCTGGCAGGAATGCGGTCAGAATATCGGCATGTCTCTTCGTGTTACTTCTTTTCGTATCCCGAAATATTGTCCCACCGCCATGGCAAGTTATTTCCTGATATCTCTTATTTATCAGCCAAGGTAGTTAACGCCAGGATACATACCCAAGGTAGTATATACTAAAATAGTGTAATCCCAAAGTATGAACAAGCCACACACACTAGACATTAAACAGAGTATATGTATACTTATCCGTTTTTCATTATACTCGGTCTTATCACCGGATGTGGATAATTACAAATTTATGAAGGTCCATTATATGTCGAATCGCGTGATAGATTTCTTGGGTTTTTCACCCACGGGTACAAGCTGACGAAAAAACATTTATGTACATCTGTTTAGTACATGTACCATATAGATCCTGTCTCCCGGGGAGATTGTTTTGACCTATGTGCGATTTACAGGCGGAAGACTCCGGAAACATTAGCCAAAAGCACTTTATCAGATCAATATTTCGACATATAATTACTCCTGTCATCGTCAGGAATGGTATACAACAAGTCCATATATCAGTTTTGCAGAACACACAAAGATAATAAATCAGCCAGGCATACATTTGAATGTATTATAAAACTTATATATATGTATAGTTTATAAATACCCTTGGAGCCTGTGGTAAACTACGTTTCCTGGCGATGACATGAATAAATATTTGTGGAAATATTGATCTACAAATGGGTTTTCGCTAATAATTTCAGATTTGCTCTCCTTTTGTATTATACCAAGTTAATCAGTGGGTCAAGACGCTTTAGGTGCAATTTAAGCCCTGAAAATCTTAAGAGTGTACAAATATTCGCCTGAGATCCTTCAGCTAGACAACTTTTCCGAGTAGGGAGACTCGCCTAGTTTGGCTCATTTAGGTCTTTTCGTCGGGGACTTGCCTTCTGGGTTGATTCGGAAGAGTGTCAGGACTTTTCTTACGCATTGCAGTCTAAAGTTTGATAACTTCAGGGCAAACCATAATATTTTTCCAGCGAAGATAAATACATGTGGTGTGGCCAAGCTATACATGTACATGTTTCGCTTAAGGGGAACCAAACCTGAAGCAGACGTCTTATTGCTTCGTTTTTTTCTGTTATCCCCTCCGTGAAAGACTCATGGAGTATGACCATTCGTTATTTCTTTTCGCGATCATATTGTCCAAAATTATATTTCGGAAAAACTAGATAGCAATATTTTATTAAATAGACAGTAATATGTTAAATAGCGCTGTGGTTTTTAGAAGACAAAACTCTTCAGGAAAGAATGGTGAAACAAATTTATGACATTTCTTTCTTCAAATAATTTTAACAAACGGATCGAACAAACCATATTAAAATGCATTTTAGAATATGTCGTCATTGTCGCGGAATCAGAGTGGTCATGTATCATGATTTTTTTTTTACATTTTCTGGTAAACCAAAACCCCGAAAATATTTAGGGAACCAAACACAAGGAACAAGTAAATTCTTAGGTCTACACACCCAAATCAACCTGGCAAACTAGGGTTAACCAAAACTCAGCAGACATAATACATGTACGTCCTCAAAGCAGGCATATCGATAAGCTGTCGACAACAAGTGATCTGTTGCGTCCGTCAATTGTAATGTTACTGTGTCCAAGAACACATTACAAATCCAACAATATGATAACTTAATGTATTATTAGTTTCCCACAAGCAAACCAAATAATATCTATACAAACCGAGACTTTCTCGTAATTGATAAGTTTCTCGGTAACAGAAAAAACAGTCAGAACCAACGTTTTCGGATACAATACACATTTGGGACATTTTTCGCTACTGCTCCGCCGTCTTAGTAATATACAAATTGAAAGATGCCCGAAATATATGGTATAGTATAGTGTGTATTAGAGTCCGAAGATTGGACGTCTGGTTACAAAAAAGCAACCATATGACTCTACAGGAAACTATTTGTCGACACCTAACATTCAGACTCGAGAATACGCTGAATTCTCGGACGTTGCCTTAGTATCTCAGCCGCGCGTTTATTGCAGGTGTTCATGTGGAGACTATGAAGTATCCACACAGCCCCTAGCACCGGGAGCTGTGATGACCGATCAGCTCAAACAACTCATCTGATGTTAATGTAAAAGCATCTTGGACGTCTGATGGAGTAAACGCCTTAGCATGGGTCACCTGGTAAATGCAAGAAACCTAGAAAAAATAATGAAAAATGTCTCTTTCCATGACGTGGAAACTGAAGACCAAATCATAGAGTGTAATGGCTCAGACTGTGAAAGGCCTCTTGGAGAGGAGTTGGTGCGTTTAAATAGGAAACAATCTCTTGGCTCCTACGTTAGCGAAGCTAAAATATATATTTCTTCATTTCTGCACCAAAGTCTGTGTTACTTACAGAACTACATGTAATTGTATAAATTTATTTTAATTTGTCGACAAACATAAAACATTGAATTGAAATATTTAGATTTGTTGTCACGGTAGGTATGGCGACATTGACAACATTAGATTATTTTTCTTTCAAAGGATCATTTGTTGATATTTAAAAACAAAATCCATACTAAAATGTATACAAAAAGCGAACAACACTAGAAAGCCTCGTTTTACACTATTGTTGACGCCGGATTACGTCATTTTCATCCTTGAGCACGTACAGTAGAAAACTTCGTGTTTTTTTGCTGTGCGAATAGCAGTTATTTGTGCAGAATAAAAAAAATGGCTTCATTAACGTACATGATATGGGATTTATTCAAATAACACTAGCCCTTCGTCAATAAATGGGTAGAGGAGTTCGGAATTCAGTCAAGACAAAGATGACTTAAATTCCTCTCTCGAGATAAAACCATCTCCATTCGTATCCATTTTGTTGAATGTCCGGCGAACGAAACCTTCATCGTCGATACCTCGTGTCTGACAGAACATTCGCCATTCATCTAGATTGATAACCCCGTCATTGTTGCGATCGTTGCATTCGTAGAAGACATCGACGATAGGAAGTATAAATTCGGGAAGGTACCAGTCGGTTTTCCTCGTGGCGTTCAAGGCTTTGACGAAATCCTGTTGGCCTAAAGTGGTAACATCGACTGGCTTGCCCGCAAATTGAAGCATTCTGTCCCAGAATCCTTGAAATGCCTTGCGGAGCTTGTCCGCATACGCCACCTTACCGGATTTTCTCAGTTCCTCGGGAAAATGCATCATCTCTTCTATAGAGAGCATACCGTCCTTGTCCACATCCAAAAACTTGAAGACGATTTCTGATTTCCGAGTCAGAAATTTCTCGATATCGATCTACAAAACAAGAAGATAGATAAGAAATATATTAACAGATCAGGGTGTGTTTTAGCAATATGTAATGCAAAATACTTGAGAATCACTGGGATAAAAGAATACCGGGTGGTAATCTAGATTTGACAAAAGAATATTAGCATGTCTCGTCGGTGTCATTGAAAACGATTCACCCCTTCTCTCATGTAGGAAACATCTTGTTTTCATCATTTTTATTTTATACATATTTGGAATTGGAGCTAAGGGTCATAAGAAATAGGTCCTTCGGGAAAATTTTCGTGCAAACTTGTTCATGGGTGACGGCTAAATATTGGATGTCAGTGCTGGGCTGATCGGACCTAATATTGGTTGTATGTTGAAAAGTGTTGACCGCTTCTCTCTTGTAGGATATCATCTCATGTTTCATTATTTAATTTCGTACATATTTGGAACGAATGATCTCGTACTTTAAAAGGTCTTTCGAGTAGTGACGTGATAATTGATGACGACTGAATGCTGAATGTCGGGTCTGACGCCTGCCGCCAAAATTTCCGACAAATAAGAACATTCAGTTGCTGGTAGTAGGTGACATTGACCTGAATAGTTCAGTCTCAATCTTAGTACCTGATGCAATTGCTTCCCAATACTCGAGCGAGCAGGGAAGTAAGGACAATGTGCATTCCATAAGACTCGCTCGTTCTACATATCAAGTCGTTGGCATTTAACCCATCATAGTGACGTCATTTTCATAAAAGGCATTTTTGGACCATTTTTCGGTCGGGTTTTTCGTTTATATTATTTAGGTCTGTTCTTCTCAAAAACTGCATGATAAATTAGCAACAAAAAATCTGATATGAAATAAAATAAGTTTTACCCACTTTTCCATACGGCAAAGAACAAATTTCGAAGAAACCTTCCGAAAATATCGCTTTCATAGTAGGAGGCGCCATTCTGAATATAGCGTTGATCCTCTGCTCAGAGTTCGTGCAAATAGACTCAAAATGACAGAGACTCAAAGTCACAGAGTCTCAGTTCTCATTTTTCTGTCGTTGCGAAGATAGGAGCAAAAAAACACCAGGGGTAGGGGAGCGAAAAGTGCCCCACCTCCCAGGTCAGACAGGGTTGATAAACACAGATAAGGGTGACAATGCATGATACGAGTGGGGAATCGTAACACATCGGTCATTTACCAGCCTGTGTAACAGTTCCATCTCTCGTCGTCATTTACATCTGACGACGATACAGCTCACCAATCTCCAATGTACGAGTTGTCGCAGCGAAACAGCTCACCAATTACCAGTATACGAGTTGTCAGAGTATTTCCATCATAGCTCTAGATTTGTATCTAATACCGCTTATGCCGGTGCTAGGGGCCGTGTGGTCATATCATCCAAGTTGCCACATGAACAGGTACAATAAAAGCGTACCTGAGATACAACACCTATCACGAATCGTTAGATTCTTGGTATGTGCTTTAGAATAGGTTAACCAGAAGACTATTCTGTGAAGTCATGTGACGCAGTCAGTATGTCGGCACCTCTTCCCACTACCCTTATATGTGTTGTAATTGTAACTTCGAGTTAACCTGTCCAAAACGTTGGATCCAACGGAAACCAACAAGGGGGTGTTACTTTAGTTGTTTACTTTTTCAACGACCAATGAAAATTCACAAAAATCAGGCTGCCAATGTTGCCATCCGCATCCTTTTGAAATGTTTAAGCCAGTAGCTAAGCCGATCTAGATGTATTTGACGAATATCTGGGGGCGAAAGGTGTATTTTATGGCACTGAACGATTCTGATATTGTTCAATCATATGCATATATTTTTTCTTATCAGGAAATCATGGCAATATTACATATCGAATCAGGAATTATCATCTCGATGATTCCTTTATGAAACGTCCTTCATGGCGTCAGCAGAACGGGAAGAAGTTCGACTCTCGTAACTTTGGACATTGGGTCTTCACCGTTGAAATTCTAGAGCGTGAAACGTTATAAGTAGACAAGTTTAACGATTTAGTACCCAGAGTAGTTATTTATAGTCACTGAGATTGTCCAGGTGTAGGCCTACTTCCAGTGAAAGTAGAGACCGACACCTCCTTAATTTACCTGAGAGAACATTTGATTTTCACGAATGTTTCAATCTTTGAAGTAATGGCGAGCAAACAAATGCACAATTGTAGGGAGTGAGTTAGTAGGATTTAACGTCGTTTTCAACATTGTTTCAGTCATATCACGACGGTGCCTACATGTGCCAGAACACGAGAGTGTCCACAGTTCCTATTATTCTGGACACTGATCAGCCCAGTCAGCACAGCACCCGGTCACCCATCCAAGTATTGACCGAGCTCAACGCTGCTTAACTTCGGTGATCTGACGAGAACCGGTGTGCCCAACGTGATGCGCCGTACCTCCTCAAACCAGGATAGGACAATTACAGTTGCAATTGAGCGCTAAAATACAAGCGTGTAGTCCTTCATCCAAATTATATTCCGCCGTCGTAGACCTAATTCTCCAGTGAAGCGAGATGACAGTGCAATGGATAAGAATGCAAATGCAATTTCCCAATTCTGTTTTGAGACTGGAATCATGGTTGGACAAAACACAGAATTGCAGACGTTGTCATTTGTCTCTTCATAAAATAAAGTTAGAGCGACGGCAATAAGCACATACGGTTTTCTAAGTTTTGAAATGGGTCAACATAGCATTCAATGCATGCTCATTCATGAAGCCTCTTAATTTAAACGCAATATTATGACGAGGGTGAAAAACGATGCAGGCGCACTGACCTCACAGAAAAATATTCTGACTACATATTTCTGAAAACATCACAAGAGCCAAAACTGATCCCTGTAATGATTTGTATCCTAGCCCCCTTTTTATTGTGGGTGTTCACCCGGACATTTTGAATAACATGACCACACCACAAAGGCGTAATCAGCTTCACGGATTGTCACTTTGGTCGAACTGATGCTCTGCGAGAAATCTCATTACAATCATATATATTACTTGCTTTTGTAGAGGTGATAATTTGGCAATATCTTCCTGGATGTTTGCAGTTTGTAAGGATGTCGAGTACTAGTTTTCATAATTTGAGCTGTTGTTCGGAACTCGTGATCAGGGAAGAATGACTGGAAGGTCGGTTTGCAAGGCTATTATACTACCACATCTATACACTATCTGTATCTGAGTCAGAATATCAATGGATACATCCATTCATTGTACATGTACAATATACATACAGTCAGAAAATCAGTCAATGGGATCGTTTTACTTTTTGTCAACTTACGCAGTTCTGTGTTTCCGCCACCGCTGCATGTTCACAGCAAAAACTATTTTCTAACCTTTTTCTCGCATTTTGTTAAAATTTCTTTTACTCAACAAATTACATTTAAGACAGTAAATTTGATCGGAAAACAATCAAGTGTAACCGAACAATAGTGAAATCTTTCGAAAAAATTTTCTCCAAATAGGTCGAATCTTATTTTTTCTCCTCCAAGAGAAGACAAGAAATTATTTCTTCGAAAATTGGGAAATATTAAGAGTATTTAAAACTGAGTCTCCCATTTCTTATAATTATCCCATTCTTGAATTTTGTTGGATGAGAACAAATGTTTTGGCCAATTTGAAGAAAGTTTACAGTTTTTTTTATTGTTAAAGAGCAAAGAAAATGTTCTTCAATACATCCATATTTGCGTAGTAAAACTCATGTATTCTTAAAAAAAGAAAAAAATATATTTTCTTAAGTAGAATTTTTTAAGAAAAAGGTTAGAAATATATTTCTTATCGTACTAATGGACTGACGAGTCCAGATTATCGATACAAGCATCTAGCCGTCGTCCTTCACAAAATGTGTGTGTCCATCAGATTCATGTAGCAACATTAACACCAAATTTAAAATCAATACAATCCAACATTGGCTAGTTTCTGTAAGGAAGAATCGGTCATCGTTTTCAATGATGCCGACAAGACATCAAAAGTGTCAAATCCGTTTCGCTGATCAGTTTTCATCTCAGAGTCAGATTCTCGATGCACTTGACTTTCTGATGTACCGGGGACAACTCCTGCCCCCCTCCCCCCCAAAGCAAACACATACGTTAGTGTCTTCATTCATAAATATAGCCGATTAACTTATATCCATCTCATGTGCAAACATTATGAATCCGCACGAATAACTGGACGAGTTCATTACTTGAATTGACAATAAATGTAATTGCTGGTGCTGTGACTACGTCGAAAGCAGCAGTGAATAAATACGTGTATTAGTCGGTTAATATGCGCGTGACAAGGTTACCCGATCAGTAAATCCCCACACCTGTTTGTCGTCATGGAGACAAAGCTGTTATATTTGTTTAGACGCAACATGACTTCCATTACAAGCTCACTTCGAGTACTTCGCAAATTACGACAGCAATGTCTAGTGAGAGAAGGTTCTCTATGCACTTGACTAAGATAGAATCAAATGCGGGTACCACCATATTCCTGAGATGAGTTCTAATATATTTTAAAGCATTATGATCATATATTTTAATGTTGTATCTGGCCGTAGCTAACTATCAGATACCTGGTGATGACGAAGCACGTCTAACGTTGCCACTATACTGTGCCAAATCCCTCCAGATGAGCTCTATGTATGGGCTACTCGAAACAAAGAACAACTGAATTATGCTGCAATGAGAAAATAGCAGCTTTAGAAGCAGAATTTATCGGAGGAAAACAAGAGTGCTGCGGGAAAGTGCTCTATTTTATATGAAAACATATTCACCCCACGCGCTACTCAGTTCCTAAACAGCTTGACACGTTGTTAGTGAATATACCAGAACAAGCCAAACTAAGATGAGCTGAACCAACAGATAGAGAAACTGCGGAAGGGAATGATATTTTCATTGCTGAATCACAGACAATTCTGAACGAGATCGAACGTATAATTTCATTGTTAACCGGACACGCAAGAGAATTCAAAATTTAAGGAATGGGTTTGAATGTATAAGTTCATGGTTGACATTATCCAACCTGCCAAGAAAGAGAATCCAATATTCAAGGAATATATCTGTTTTAATAATCAACGTCATCCCGATTTTACAGACCAGATTGTATCTGTTCATCAACCGGTGACTCAATCTTATCATGAAAAGACGATTGAAAATGTCAAAATTTGAAGGTAAAATCTGCCTTTAAGCATTCACAGGGGGAACAGTTATTCACCATTTGCAACGAAATATGCTGAACGTGACAGACGTAGACCTCAGGGAAGAGCTTGTCGACATTGACCCATACGAGATCGTGAATAATTTGAGCAGTCATTCCAACAATACCAAACTCAACAACCGAACAGAATACATTCCCATCGGCCTCAACATTTTTATCAATATCGTGTGTTGCATTGGTATAATTGGGAATTTGTTTCTTATCCTGACTACTTTACGACTTAAAAGTCTACGGATGTCCCTTACATATATTATATTGTTAAGTCTGGCGTTGGCAGATGCATGTGTGTGTTCGAGCTGGTATTTGGTATCTATACCCGACATTCCGGATGCGATTTGCAGACTGTACTTTATCAACATATATTCGACGGCCGGACTCCGTGCTTACCACTTGGCTCTGTTTTCTTTGGTACGTTACCTGACTCTTCTAAAGCCGTTCTTTGCCAGACGTCATTTGACAGCCAAGAAGGTGGCGTGGTTATGTGTTATTCTATGGATTCTATTGTATGCGTACAATTCAACAGCAATGCTCTGGACAGGACGAGGTACTTTCAGAAATAATGCCACCGAGACTTCGTGTACCATAAAGAATAATAGCGGAGTTTACCTCCTCGTGTATTGTATTCTCTGTTTATTCATCCCTCTGATTGTCTTCGTTACATTCCATGTAATTACAGTCTATAAACTTAGTAAGAGATTGGTCAACTCTGAGAACGAAACTCCGAGAAAAACTGTTTCTGGACGAGCTGTGTTGGCAATAACGTCAATCTTTGTTTTATCCTGGACACCCTCGAATATCTTCGCGACGATTGTCTTCACGTTCCATGTCCAACTATCACCGTCGAATCTCGCCATTGGAAGTCTCGCAACAGGCCTGGTTTTCCTTAATAGTACCATCAACCCATTCTTGTATTTCTTCATGTCACCAGCTGTGAGAAAACGTGCGTTTTCCTTCGATTAAAATCCGAGTATTTCTGTGAATTGTTTACCAATGAATGTTTTTCGCAGATCGAACAGTAATGAACCACAGTGATGAACCGGTAATCTAAAAGAAACGTGACTATATATATATATATATATATATATATAACCTGTACTGAAATATTTCCCATGATTTAGGTTTGAAAGCTATCAGCTATTGGCTATAGACCATTATCCAAACCAAAATGATGACCGTTTCACGAAAGAATTCATTTTATCTGCAATCAATCTGATACTGGAAAACAACACATTTGAATTTGGTGACAAACATTACCGCCAGTTAATATGTACAGTAATGGGCACAAGCATTACCGCCAGTTAATATGTACAGTAATGGGCACAAACATTACCGCCAGTTAATATGTACAGTAATGGGCACAAACATTACCGCCAGTTAATATGTACAGTAATGGGCACAAACATTACCGCCATAATATGTACAGTAATGAGCACAAACATTACCGCCATAATATGTACAGTAATGGGCACAAACATTACCGCCATAATATGTACAGTAATGGGCACAAACATTGCCGCCATAATATGTACAGTAATGGGCACAAACATTACCGCCATAATATGTACAGTAATGGGCACAAACATTACCGCCATAATATGTACAGTAATGGGCACAAACATTACCGCCATAATATGTACAGTAATGGGCACAAACATTACCGCCATAATATGTACAGTAATGGGCACAAACATTACCGCCAGTTAATATGTACAGTAATGGGCACAAACATTACCGCCAGTTAATATGTACAGTAATGGGCACAAACATTACCGCCAGTTAATATGTACAGTAATGGGCACAAACATTACCGCCAGTTAATATGTACAGTAATGGGCACAAACATTACCGCCAGTTAATATGTACAGCAATGGGCACAAACATTACCGCCAGTTAATATGTACAGTAATGGGCACAAACATTACCGCCAGTTAATATGTACAGTAATGGGCACAAACATTACCGCCAGTTAATATGTACAGTAATGGGCACAAACATTACCGCCAGTTAATATGTACAGTAATGGGCACAAACATTACCGCCAGTTAATATGTACAGTAATGGGCACAAAGTTTGCGCCCACATAAGCAACTTTGGTATTAGGATACTTAGAAAACAAACTATCAGACCAACTGGAAAATCATTTTGACACTGACGTAAAAGAAACAATTGAATCATCTTTCAAACGATTTTTGGATGACTGTTTCTTGACTTGAATACATTTCATGACCTTTTGAATCAGTTGGATCCAAACAGTATGCTGATCAAATCTCATTCCTTGATGTTTTGTTAAAAAGAGAACGCAAGAAACTCATAACCGATATCTTCTATAAAGCGACCGGCCTGTCTGTCTGTTTTTAATTTAGATGGCGCTTTCAATTTAATAAAATTATGCGCGCCAGATCGTTGCATTGAGTTTGATGTACAATATAAATATTGATTTAAAATATCCTACTATACGGAATTTTAATGATTTTAGAAACATGTAGAATAACCAAACTCCAAAGGCGTTATTTAGTGGCACGGAAAGGTTAGAGACATAAAAGGAAGGGTATATATATACGGACCAACAAACTTAATTTAATGATAATAAAATCCCAACGACCCTAAAAAATATAAAACTGAGTTAAAAAGGCCAACATAGTACATGCATATTTTGTTTAACCTAAAAATAAACTCATGAATTTAGATATGAGTAGGTGGTGAGTAAAAACGAGATTTGATATAATATATATACTCATCCTGGTGAACACCGTGAATGAGGACCTCCTATGGTATCCTCAGACACCAATGTCCAACCAGAACAAGCAAAGACATCATTTAAAACAAAACTCTTTAATTGAGCAGAAATATTATTATAATTTCTTAACCACAAATAAGAAAATATATGTTAAATTATTCTAGAATTTTATTATTCACAACTTGTAATATGCATGTACTATTAATTAACCAATATAATTATAAATAATTCCACTGGGTGGAAGGGGAGATAACAAATGTAATGTTAACTCCCCCAGACTAGATAGTGAAATGTATAACAGAATGATAAATCAACATAAATTAAAATCTACGTGTGCGCAGCATAAACCTATAAATAGCCAAAAATACTTTATCACGGTTCTTTTGAGGTTTTAAAATTGATTCCATGGTATGGTTAAATATACCAGCACATATAAGTTCATTAAAAAATTTAAGTCTCTGATTATGAAATCGTTTACATGAAAGTAAATAATGGCTGATGGCTTCTTCTACATCGCAAAGCGACCGGCACAAAACAGTATTTGTATTATACCTCATGCCATCCTCGTCAAACAAAGAACCAGGTACATTTCATAGATAGAGAGATAGATAGTTGTTTATTAACGTCTCACCACATATAACATGATAAAAACAATACAAAGGTTATAGGTGCCACTCTGAAAAGAGTTATGAGAGACGGACATTACCAATATATATAAAACACTACATAAATATGGGTTATACCTCAAATAGTTAAGAATTTTTTTCTACGTTCTAAAACGAGAAAGCAGGCTTTGGCAGAAACAGGTGCCATTTGCGGGTTTTCGAGTGCGAAAGACAACTTTTCCTTATCAGGAAGACCAAGAAAGCTGTTATCACATCCATAAACAAACTGGGCATCTTGGTTCATACTTGCGAGGAGAATAAGCTCTATTGTTACTGAGAGTGACCTACGCATTGAACGCCTGAATGAACTCAAACTGTTCTAGAGAGCGCGAAATTACCCAGGGGGTGTTGTAAACAAAGGCATAGACAAAGAACTGTATATTGATATACAGGACTTGAGAAAATCTACGGTAGACAGCCCAAATCATAATTTAATCACTTTTATCAACACGTTCAATCACAATAATGTCAATTTCCCCCCGTTATTAAGGATAATCTTACTTAATCTACTTGAATCAAACGAAGGACTCCAGAAAGATATAAACGGAAAACGACAGGCACCCAATCTTAAAAAAACTTCCGACTTCTGACAAATTCACACCAAATAATCAAACGTTCTCAGTATCTAAATGTGAAAAACCGACATGCAAGTGCTGTACAAACATTATTGCTGGGTGTATTCTGCTTTGCCATACGAATACAAATTTCAAGGTTAGTAGCAGTATGAGCCACAATTCACAAAATTTACTGTATGTTATTGCATGCAATGGATGTGACAAAACATACATTGGCAAAACGGGGGGCGTACTCAGAAATAGAGTAAGAGTCCATCAACAACAGATCAACACACCTTCATTAAGGCATCTTAAGGTTAGCAAACATATTGCAGAATGTGCTAGTGATCTTGAAACGAAATTTAGTATTTTTCCGTTTTATAAAATGAAATCCGATGATACAGTCAGGCGACAGACAAAGGAAGAGTACTTAATTCAGAAGTTCAAATGTGAATTAAACTGTTAATAATACCTTTATCAATACATGAACTGTGGAATTGAAACAATTAATTATTTCTTTTATGCATGCATCGACTGAAAAAGGATTTTGAGGACAGACCCAAACACATGAATTCTATTGTGATGCACGCGGTAATGCACGTATAATTGATTGAATGTGAAAGAACAATAATGACTGGTCAATAACATTGTCAAAATTGTCCAGGAATGACGTAACCGAGAATTTGAATTATGTGACGGAATTACATTTTGGTTACAGATTTCGTGGATTTCATGAAATATGTTGAATATGACATAAACATCCATGTACCACGAGCAAGAGTGTGTCGTTTTGGTCAGAGTGAGAGTATTTCTGTGAATAATTTTAGCCGTTATTGAAATACAAGCAGCCCCATAAGCAGCCTACATGCTATTTTCAACGGCCTAACCGTGTTTTTTCGTGTCATGCCTTGCATTGACTTACCTTTGTCGGTGAAGACTAGCCTCAGTGCTAATGTTTTAAATATGTTTGTAAAGCCGACTGAAAATAAAATTTGAAATGAAAAATGAAAATTTGATTCTTACCCTGACTATTTTACAGTATTTTACTAGATCCCTAGCATATTATATTTTTGAGTCTGAGAGTAGATGCGTGTGTGTGTTTTTGTTGCTCGATATGCCCGAAATCTTGGATGCAATCTGGACAATCTTCTGTTTCAACGCTTATCATTTGGCTATGTTTTGCTTACTTGAGAGCATGTTGACTTTTCCTAATTTAAGCAGTCGTGCAGAACAACTTTTCTAATTTGAGCAGTCGTGCAGAACGGCAATTTGACAACTTAACCATTTTCATCTGGTCTGTTCCCAAGGCAATTATTGTGCCACATCTACTCAGTATATGTATCTGAGTCAGGATACCAATGGATATATCCATTCTGAGTCAGGATATCAGTGGATACATCCATTGTGAGTCAGGATATCAAAGGATACATTCATTCTGAGTCCGGATATCAATACATACAGTTAGATCTTATCAAACCATCTCCCGTAAAATATACATACAGTCAGAAAATCAGTCAATGAGATCGTTTTACTTTTTGTCATTTTACGCCGTTCTGTGTTTGCATGTTCACAGTAAAAAAAAATCTAACTTTTTTTTTCTCAAATTTTCTCTAAATTTATTGGCTGACGAATTATATTTGCGACAGTAAATTGATCGGAAGACAATCGGGTGTAACTGTGCCATAAGAAAGAAATTATTTCTTCAAGAATTCTTTGCTGTGTTATCGATAGCTATCCTTCTAGCTGTCGTCCATTACAGAATTTCCGTGACCACAATCCGAAAACCTGATTCATATAACAGCATTAGCAGCAAAATCAACATATGCTAGTTCATTCAAGGGAGAAGCGGTCAACAGTTTTCAATGACGTCGCTGATCAGTATTCTTCACAGAATCAGGTTCGCGATGCTTTTGACTTTCCAATTTAGATTGCAAAACCCCTCATCCCAACAAACACACACATTGACGCCAATCATGCCATTACGTTTGTTTATTCATTCATGAATATATCCGACTAACTCGTCGATTTATACACAGCTTTCTGCAATTAGCATTGAAATGTCAATAGCTGTAATTGCTGGTGCTGTGACTAATGTTCGGAAGCTCGTCGAAAGCAGCAGTGAAGAAATACGTGTATTAACCGGTTAATATGCGCGTGTCGAGGTTACCCGATTAGTAAATCCCCACACCTGTTTGTCGTCATGGAGACACAGCTATACTGTACTGTTGCATTTGCTTAGACGCGACATAACTACCACTACAAGCTCATTTCGAGTACTTTGCAAACAACGACAGCACTGTCTGTTGGGAAAAGGTTCTCTATGCACTTAACTAAGACAATATCAAATGGGCGTACCATCATATTCCAGACATGGGTTCATAGATATTTTAAAGCATCATATCACATGATCATATTTTTAATGTTATATCTGACCGTAGCTGACAATCAGAAAGCTGGTGATGACGAAGCACGTCTAACGTTGCCACTATACTGTGCCAAACCCCTCCAGATGACGAAGCACGTATAACGTTGCCAGTATACTGTGCCAAACCCCTCCAGATGACGAAGCACGTCTAACGTTGCCAGTATACTGTGCCAAACCCCTCCAGATGATGAAGCACGTCTAACGTTGCCACTATACTGTGCCAAACCCCTCCAGATGATGAAGCACGTCTAACGTTGCCAGTATACTGTGCCAAACCCCTCCAGATGATGAAGCACGTCTAACGTTGCCAGTATACTGTGCCAAACCCCTCCAGATGATGAAGCACGTCTAACGTTGCCAGTATACTGTGCCAAACCCCTCCAGATGATGAAGCACGTCTAACGTTGCCAGTATACTGTTCCAAACCCCTCCAGATGATGAAGCACGTCTAACGTTGCCAGTATACTGTGCCAAACCCCTCCAGATGATGAAGCACGTCTAACGTTGCCAGTATACTGTGCCAAACCCCTCCAGATGATGAAGCACGTCTAACGTTGCCACTATACTGTGCCAAACCCCTCCAGATGATGAAGCACGTCTAACGTTGCCACTATACTGTGCCAAACCCCTCCAGATGATGAAGCACGTCTAACGTTGCAACTATACTGTGCCAAACCCCTCCAGATGATGAAGCACGTCTAACGTTGCCACTATACTGTGCCAATCCCCTCCAGATGATGAAGCACGTCTAACGTTGCCACTATACTGTGCCAAACCCCTCCAGATGATGAAGCACGTCTAACGTTGCCACTATACTGTGCCAAACCCCTCCAGATGACGAAGCACGTCTAACGTTGCCACTATACTGTGCCAAACCCCTCCAGATGACGAAGCACGTCTAACGTTCAAACCCCTCCAGATGATGAAGCACGTCTAACGTTGCCAGTATACTGTGCCAAACCCCTCCAGATGATGAAGCACGTCTAACGTTGCCAGTATACTGTGCCAAACCCCTCCAGATGATGAAGCACGTCTAACGTTGCCACTATACTGTGCCAAACCCCTCCAGATGATGAAGCACGTCTAACGTTGCCACTATACTGTGCCAAACCCCTCCAGATGATGAAGCACGTCTAACGTTGCAACTATACTGTGCCAAACCCCTCCAGATGATGAAGCACGTCTAACGTTGCCACTATACTGTGCCAATCCCCTCCAGATGATGAAGCACGTCTAACGTTGCCACTATACTGTGCCAAACCCCTCCAGATGATGAAGCACGTCTAACGTTGCCACTATACTGTGCCAAACCCCTCCAGATGACGAAGCACGTCTAACGTTGCCACTATACTGTGCCAAACCCCTCCAGATGACGAAGCACGTCTAACGTTGCCACTATACTGTGCCAAACCCCTCCAGATGATGAAGTACGTCTAACATTGCCACTATACTGTGCCAAACCCCTCCAGATGATGAAGCACGTCTAACGTTGCCACTATACTGTGCCAAACCCCTCCAGATGACGAAGCACGTCTAACGTTGCCACTATACTGTGCCAAACCCCTCCAGATGACGAAGCACGTCTAACGTTGTCACTATACTGTACCAATCCCCTCCAGATGATGAAGCACGTCTAACGTTGTCACTATACTGTACCAATCCCCTCCAGATGATGAAGCACGTCTAACGTTGTCACTATAGAGTACCAAACCCCTCCAGATGATGAAGCACGTCTAACGTTGCCACTATACTGTACCAAACCCCTCCAGATGATGAAGCACGTCTAACGTTGTCACTATACTGTGCCAATCCCCTCCAGATGATGAAGCACGTCTAACGTTGCCAGTATACTGTGCCAAATCCTTCCAGATGACGAAGCACGTCTAACGTTGCCAGTATACTGTGCCAAACCCCTCCAGATGATGAAGCACGTCTAACGTTGCCACTATACTGTGCCAAACCCCTCCAGATGATGAAGCACGTCTAACGTTGCCACTATACTGTGCCAAACCCCTCCAGATGACGAAGCACGTCTAACGTTGCCACTATACTGTGCCAAACCCCTCCAGATGATGAAGCACGTCTAACGTTGCCAGTATACTGTGCCAAACCCCTCCAGATGATGAAGCACGTCTAACGTTGCCAGTATACTGTGCCAAACCCCTCCAGATGATGAAGCACGTCTAACGTTGCCACTATACTGTGCCAAACCCCTCCAGATGATGAAGCACGTCTAACGTTGCCAGTATACTGTGCCAAACCCCTCCAGATGATGAAGCACGTCTAACGTTGCCAGTATACTGTGCCAAACCCCTCCAGATGATGAAGCACGTCTAACGTTGCCACTATACTGTGCCAAACCCCTCCAGATGATGAAGCACGTCTAACGTTGCCACTATACTGTGCCAAACCCCTCCAGATGATGAAGCACGTCTAACGTTGCCACTATACTGTGCCAAACCCCTCCAGATGACGAAGCACGTCTAACGTTGCCACTATACTGTGCCAAATCCCTCCAGATGACGAAGCACGTCTAACGTTGCCACTATACTGTGCCAAACCTCTCCAGATGACGAAGCAGGTCTATCGTTGCCACTATACTGTGCCAAACCCCTCCAGATGATGAAGCACGTCTAACGTTGCCACTATACTGTGCCAAACCCCTCCAGATGACGAAGCACGTCTAACGTTGCCACTATACCGTTGCCAAACCTCCAGATGACGGTGAAGCACGTCTAACGTTGCCACTATACTGTGCCAAACCTCCATATGATGAAGCACGTCTAACGTTGCCACTTATACTGTGCCAAACTCCAGATGATGAAGCATCGTCTAACGTTGCCACTATACTGTGCCAAACCCCTCCAGATGATGAAGCACGTCTAACGTTGCCACTATACTGTGCCAAACCCTCCAGATGATGAAGCACGTCTAACGTTGCCACTATACTGTGCCAAACCCTCCAGATGATGAAGCGATTTCTACCACGTTGCCACTATACTGTGCCAAACCCTCCAGATGATGAAGCATCGCCCAACGTTGCCACTATACTGTGCCAAACCCCTCCAGATGATGAAGCACGTCTAACGTTGCCACTATACTGTGCCAAACCCTCCAGATGATGAAGCACGTCTAACGTTGCCACTATACTGTGCCAAACCTCCAGATGAGGAAGCACGTCTAACGTTGCCACTATACTGTGCCAAACCCCTCCAGATGACGAAGCACGTCTAACGTTGCCACTATACTGTGCCAAACCCCTCCAGATGACGAAGCACGTCTAACGTTGCCACTATACTGTACCAATCCCCTCCAGATGACGAAGCACGTCTAATGTTGCCACTATACTGTGCCAAACCCCTCCAGATGATGAAGCACGTCTAACGTTGCCACTACACTGTACCAATCCCCTCCAGATGACGAAGCACGTCTAACGTTGCCACAATACTGTACCAATCCCCTCCAGATGACGAAGCACGTCTAACGTTGCCACTATACTGTGCCAATCCCCTCCAGATGATGAAGCACGTCTAACGTTGTCACTATACTGTACCAATCCCCTCCAAATGATGAAGCACGTCTAACGTTGTCACTATACTGTACCAATCCCCTCCAGATGATGAAGCACGTCTAACGTCACTATACTGTACCAATCCCCTCCAGATGATGAAGCACGTCTAACGTTGTCACTATACTGTACCAATCCCCTCCAGATGATGAAGCACGTCTAACGTTGTCACTATACTGTACCAATCCCCTCCAGATGA
Organism: Hanleya hanleyi; assembly: GCA_036873755.1. Classification (NCBI taxonomy): domain Eukaryota; kingdom Metazoa; phylum Mollusca; class Polyplacophora; order Lepidopleurida; family Hanleyidae; genus Hanleya; species Hanleya hanleyi. Next base: position 6,904 of record JAVTVY010056210.1, on the reverse strand, counting down.
TGAAGCACGTCTAACGTTGTCACTATACTGTACCAATCCCCTCCAGATGATGAAGCACGTCTAACGTTGTCACTATACTGTACCAAACCCCTCCAGATGACGAAGCACGTCTAACGTTGTCACTATACTGTACCAATCCCCTCCAGATGATGAAGCACGTCTAACGTTGCCACTATACTGTGCCAAACCCCTCCAGATGATGAAGCACGTCTAACGTTGTCACTATACTGTGCCAAACCCCTCCAGATGATGAAGCACGTCTAACGTTGCCACTATACTGTGCCAAACCCCTCCAGATGACGAAGCACGTCTAACGTTGCCACTATACTGTGCCAAACCCCTCCAGATGATGAAGCACGTCTAACGTTGCCACTATACTGTGCCAAACCCCTCCAGATGATGAAGCACGTCTAACGTTGTCACTATACTGTGCCAAACCCCTCCAGATGATGAAGCACGTCTAACGTTGTCACTATACTGTGCCAAACCCCTCCAGATGATGAAGCACGTCTAACGTTGCCACTATACTGTGCCAAACCCCTCCAGATGATGAAGCACGTCTAACGTTGTCACTATACTGTGCCAAACCCCTCCAGATGATGAAGCACGTCTAACGTTGTCACTATACTGTGCCAAACCCCTCCAGATGATGAAGCACGTCTAACGTTGCCTCTATACTGTGCCAAACCCTTCCAGATGATGAAGCACGTCTAACGTTGTCACTATACTGTGCCAAACCCCTCCAGATGAGGAAGCACGTCTAACGTTGCCACTATACTGTGCCAAACCCCTCCAGATGACGAAGCACGTCTAACGTTGCCACTATACTGTGCCAAACCCCTCCAGATGACGAAGCACGTCTAACGTTGCCACTATACTGTGCCAAACCCCTCCAGATGATGAAGCACGTCTAACGTTGCCACTATACTGTGCCAAACCCCTCCAGATGATGAAGCACGTCTAACGTTGCCACTATACTGTGCCAAACCCCTCCAGATGAGGAAGCACGTCTAACGTTGCCACTATACTGTGCCAAACCCCTCCAGATGACGAAGCACGTCTAACGTTGCCACTATACTGTGCCAAACCCCTCCAGATGACGAAGCACGTCTAACGTTGCCACTATACTGTACCAATCCCCTCCAGATGACGAAGCACGTCTAACGTTGCCACTATACTGTGCCAAACCCCTCCAGATGATGAAGCACGTCTAACGTTGCCACTATACTGTACCAATCCCCTCCAGATGACGAAGCACGTCTAACGTTGCCACAATACTGTACCAATCCCCTCCAGATGACGAAGCACGTCTAACGTTGCCACTATACTGTGCCAATCCCCTCCAGATGATGAAGCACGTCTAACGTTGTCACTATACTGTACCAATCCCCTCCAAATGATGAAGCACGTCTAACGTTGTCACTATACTGTACCAATCCCCTCCAGATGATGAAGCACGTCTAACGTCACTATACTGTACCAATCCCCTCCAGATGATGAAGCACGTCTAACGTTGTCACTATACTGTACCAATCCCCTCCAGATGATGAAGCACGTCTAACGTTGTCACTATACTGTACCAATCCCCTCCAGATGATGAAGCACGTCTAACGTTGTCACTATACTGTACCAATCCCCTCCAGATGATGGAGCACGTCTAACGTTGTCACTATACTGTACCAATCCCCTCCAGATGATGAAGCAGGTCTAACGTTGTCACTATACTGTACCAATCTCTCCAGATGATGAAGCACGTCTAACGTTGTCACTATACTGTACCAAACCCCTCCAGATGATGAAGCATGTCTAACGTTGTCACTATACTGTACCAATCCCCTCCAGATGATGAAGCACGTCTAACGTTGCCACTATACTGTGCCAAACCCCTCCAGATGACGAAGCACGTCTAACGTTGCCACTATACTGTGCCAAACCCCTCCAGACGACGAAGCACGTCTAACGTTGCCACTATACTGTGCCAAACCCCTCCAGATGAGGAAGCACGTCTAGCGTTGCCACTATACTGTGCCAAACCCCTCCAGATGACGAAGCACGTCTAACGTTGCCACTATACTGTGCCAAACCCCTCCAGATGACGAAGCACGTCTAACGTTGCCACTATACTGTGCCAAACCCCTCCAGATGAGGAAGCACGTCTAACGTTGCCACTATACTGTGCCAAACCCCTCCAGATGATGAAGCACGTCTAACGTTGCCACTATACTGTGCCAAACCCCTCCAGATGATGAAGCACGTCTAACGTTGCCACTATACTATGCCAAACCCCTCCAGATGATGAAGCACGTCTAACGTTGCCACTATACTGTGCCAAACCCCTCCAGATGATGAAGCACGTCTAACGTTGCCACTATACTGTGCCAAACCCCTCCAGATGACGAAGCACGTCTAACGTTGCCACTATACTGTGCCAAATCCCTCCAGATGACGAAGCACGTCTAACGTTGCCACTATACTGTGCCAAACCTCTCCAGATGACGAAGCAGGTCTATCGTTGCCACTATACTGTGCCAATCCTCCAGATGATGAAGCACGTCTAACGTTGTCACTATGCTGTACCAAACCCCTCCAGATGATGAAGCACGTCTAACGTTGTCACTATACTGTACCAATCCCCTCCAGATGATGAAGCACGTCTAACGTTGCCACTATACTGTGCCAAACCCCTCCAGATGACGAAGCACGTCTAACGTTGCCACTATACTGTGCCAAACCCCTCCAGATGACGAAGCACGTCTAACGTTGCCACTATACTCTGCCAAACCCCTCCAGATGAGGAAGCACGTCTAACGTTGCCACTATACTGTGCCAAACCCCTCCAGATGAAGAAGCACGTCTAACGTTGCCACTATACTGTGCCAAACCCCTCCAGATGACGAAGCACGTCTAACGTTGCCACTGTACTGTACCAATCCCCTCCAGATGCCGAAGCACGTCTGACGTTGCCACTATACTGTGCCAAACCCCTCCAGATGATGAAGCACGTCTAACGTTGCCACTATACTGTACCAATCCCCTCCAGATGACGAAGCACGTCTAACGTTGCCACTATACTGTACCAATCCCCTCCAGATGACGAAGCACGTCTAACGTTGCCACTATACTGTGCCAATCCCCTCCAGATGATGAAGCACGTCTAACGTTGTCACTATACTGTACCAATCCCCTCCAAATGATGAAGCACGTCTAACGTTGTCACTATACTGTACCAATCCCCTCCAGATGATGAAGCACGACTCTCCCAGCGATCACTTTTTCCACCATGGAAATCTGTGCATCTGGATGATGAAGCACGTCTAACGTTGTCACTATACTGTACCAATCCCCTCCAGATGATGGAGCACGTCTAACGTTGTCACTATACTGTACCAATCCCCTCCAGATGATGAAGCAGGTCTAACGTTGTCACTATACTGTACCAATCTCTCCAGATGATGAAGCACGTCTAACGTTGTCACTATACTGTACCAAACCCCTCCAGATGATGAAGCATGTCTAACGTTGTCACTATACTGTACCAATCCCCTCCAGATGATGAAGCACGTCTAACGTTGCCACTATACTGTGCCAAACCCCTCCAGATGACGAAGCACGTCTAACGTTGCCACTATACTGTGCCAAACCCCTCCAGACGACGAAGCACGTCTAACGTTGCCACTATACTGTGCCAAACCCCTCCAGATGAGGAAGCACGTCTAGCGTTGCCACTATACTGTGCCAAACCCCTCCAGATGACGAAGCACGTCTAACGTTGCCACTATACTGTGCCAAACCCCTCCAGATGACGAAGCACGTCTAACGTTGCCACTATACTGTGCCAAACCCCTCCAGATGAGGAAGCACGTCTAACGTTGCCACTATACTGTGCCAAACCCCTCCAGATGATGAAGCACGTCTAACGTTGCCACTATACTGTGCCAAACCCCTCCAGACGACGAAGCACGTCTAACGTTGCCACTATACTGTGCCAAACCCCTCCAGATGAGGAAGCACGTCTAGCGTTGCCACTATACTGTGCCAAACCCCTCCAGATGACGAAGCACGTCTAACGTTGCCACTATACTGTGCCAAACCCCTCCAGATGACGAAGCACGTCTAACGTTGCCACTATACTGTACCAATCCCCTCCAGATGACGAAGCACGTCTAACGTTGCCACTATACTGTGCCAAACCCCTCCAGATGACGAAGCACGTCTAACGTTGCCACTATACTGTACCAATCCCCTCCAGATGACGAAGCACGTCTAACGTTGCCACAATACTGTACCAATCCCCTCCAGAGGACGAAGCACGTCTAACGTTGCCACTATACTGTGCCAATCCCCTCCAGATGACGAAGCACGTCTAACGTTGTCACTATACTGTACCAATCCCCTCCAGATGACGAAGCACGTCTAACGTTGCCACAATACTGTACCAATCCCCTCCAGATGACGAAGCACGTCTAACGTTGCCACTATACTGTGCCAATCCCCTCCAGATGATGAAGCACGTCTAACGTTGTCACTATACTGTACCAATCCCCTCCAAATGATGAAGCACGTCTAACGTGGTCACTATACTGTACCAATCCCTCCAGATGATGAAGCACGTCTAACGTTGTCACTATACCGTACCAATCCCCTCCAGATGATGAAGCACGTCTAACGTTGTCACTATACTGTACCAATCCCCTCCAGATGATGAAGCACGTCTAACGTTGTCACTATACTGTACCAATCTCCTCCAGATGATGAAGCACGTCTAACGTTGTCACTATACTGTACCAATCCCCTCCAGATGATGAAGCACGTCTAACGTTGTCACTATACTGTACCAAACCCCTCCAGATGATGAAGCACGTCTAACGTTGCCACTATACCGTACCAATCCTCCAGATGCCGAAGCACGTCTAACGTTGCCACTATACTGTGCCAAACCCTCCAGATGATGAAGCACGTCTAACGTTGCCACTATACTGTACCAATCCCCTCCAGATGACGAAGCACGTCTAACGTTGCCACAATACTGTACCAATCCCCTCCAGATGACGAAGCACGTCTAACGTTGCCACTATACTGTGCCAAACCCCTCCAGATGACGAAGCACGTCTAACGTTGCCACTATACTGTGCCAAACCCCTCCAGATGACGAAGCACGTCTAACGTTGCCACTATACTGTACCAATCCCCTCCAGATGACGAAGCACGTCTAATGTTGCCACTATACTGTGCCAAACCCCTCCAGATGATGAAGCACGTCTAACGTTGCCACTATACTGTACCAATCCCCTCCAGATGACGAAGCACGTCTAACGTTGCCACAATACTGTACCAATCCCCTCCAGATGACGAAGCACGTCTAACGTTGCCACTATACTGTGCCAATCCACTCCAGATGATGAAGCACGTCTAACGTTGTCACTATACTGTACCAATCCCCTCCAAATGATGAAGCACGTCTAACGTTGTCACTATACTGTACCAATCCCCTCCAGATGATGAAGCACGACTAACGTTGTCACTATACTGTACCAATCCCCTCCAGATGATGAAGCACGTCTAACGTTGTCACTATACTGTACCAATCCCCTCCAGATGATGAAGCACGTCTAACGCTGTCACTATACTGTACCAATCCCCTCCAGATGATGAAGCACGTCTAACGTTGTCACTATACTGTACCAATCCCCTCCAGATGATGAAGCACGTCTAACGTTGTCACTATACTGTACCAATCCCCTCCAGATGATGAAGCACGTCTAACGTTGTCACTATACAGTACCAATCCCCTCCAGATGATGAAGCACGTCTAACGTTGTCACTATACTGTACCAATCCCCTCCAGATGATGAAGCACGTCTAACGTTGTCACTATACTGTACCAAACCCCTCCAGATGACGAAGCACGTCTAACGTTGTCACTATACTGTACCAATCCCCTCCAGATGATGAAGCACGTCTAACGTTGCCACTATACTGTGCCAAACCCCTCCAGATGACGAAGCACGTCTAACGTTGCCACTATACTGTGCCAAACCCCTCCAGATGACGAAGCACGTCTAACGTTGCCACTAAACCCCTCCAGATGACGAAGCACGCCCCTCCAGATGACGAAGCACGTCTAACGTTGCCACTATACTGTACCAATCCCCTCCAGATGACGAAGCACGTCTAACGTTGCCACTATACTGTACCAATCCCCTCCAGATGACGAAGCACGTCTAACGTTTCCACTATACTGTACCAATCCCCTCCAGATGACGAAGCACGTCTAACGTTGTCACTATACTGTGCCAATCCCCTCCAGATGATGAAGCACGTCTAACGTTGTCACTATACTGTACCAATCCCCTCCAGATGATGAAGCACGTCTAACGTTGTCACTATACTGTACCAATCCCCTCCAGATGATGAAGCACGTCTAACGTTGTCACTATACTGTACCAAACCCCTCCAGATGATGAAGCACGTCTAACGTTGCCACTATACTGTACCAATCCCCTCCAGATGACGAAGCACGTCTAACGTTTCCACTATACTGTACCAATCCCCTCCAGATGACGAAGCACGTCTAACGTTGTCACTATACTGTGCCAATCCCCTCCAGATGATGAAGCACGTCTAACGTTGTCACTATACTGTACCAATCCCCTCCAGATGATGAAGCACGTCTAACGTTGTCACTATACTGTACCAAACCCCTCCAGATGATGAAGCACGTCTAACGTTGTCACTATACTGTGCCAAACCCCTCCAGATGAGGAAGCACGTCTAACGTTGCCACTATACTGTGCCAAACCCCTCCAGATGATGAAGCACGTCTAACGTTGCCACTATACTGTGCCAAACCCCTCCAGATGACGAAGCACGTCTAACGTTGCCACTATACTGTGCCAAACCCCTC
>JAVTVY010056209.1:0-28419 GCA_036873755.1 Hanleya hanleyi | reverse complement strand
GCTAAACTGCACAGATTAGTTTCTCCAAACTTTTACTTTTAATAAACTACGCGACGTATATGTCCAGGGCACACAGCCCCTCAACGTCTTGATGAAATGTACGGTCACATCGGTGTTGTGGGTTCAGTCGTCGTACTCCATGTGAATCAGATTCGCACACGGGAAGATATTCATTCCTCCTGGGTTCGAGCTCTTGATGAGGTTACGCAACGCCTGGAGGAATATTTTGGGTGTATGGTACTGACCTCCAGGAAAAGTGAATCATATTCACTCACTCAATCATTTAACATGGGAAACTGCCAAAATCATACATTGTTTTAATTTACACAAAAGGGAAGGTGATATACCCTACAACGTTTGTAGAGGTAAATATATTTCAGGAGACCAATAATTATTTAAATACAGCTGTTTATATTCGGTCCAGCTATCTTGAGCCTTGGTTAAATTGGATCGACTGGCGGGCCGTGATCTGCAGTGCACGCGCGTGTACATCTTGCATTTTTCTCAGTTTCTTGCATATGAAAGGCTTGCTTTGCCCTGACGGTGTTTCATCTTTCGAAGCACGGATACAGTATCTATATCATAGCCCACTGATGTAGAAATTTACATGTAGGTATGCAGGTGGTCAAGTAGCGCAAAAGTGGAAGTCTAAAGCAGCGCGCAGGGAACAAGAAGTATAATGGTAATGGGACCAGTGCTGATTTAAGGAGCGTAAGTGAACACAGGTGGTTAGATATATTTTTTTGTATTTCTATGATAAAGTTTCAAATAACCGAATCGACTGATGAGATAGGTCCCGGTGGTCCCAAGTTTGATTTTCAATACTGGCCAGGCCTTAGATATCAATAACAAGGATATTAGCTGAAGAAGAGAGATAAACACGCACACCATGAAAACGGCCATCCGTCAGCTATTCCACGCACAGTTGCGAGTTGTTCTGATGATTTCGCTTTCCCGGTGGATATCAGAATTGGCAACCTGTCGGCTATGCCTGCAAACAATGCACATGCTACGTCCAAAGAATGTAAAGCATGTAAGAGCAATTACACAACGGAGTCCATATATTAATATAAAATATTTAGGGTAATATGACCATCCCCCAGATTCTCCGTGTTGTGAGGATCCCTACTTCCGGTCGTAATATAAACACCGCTGTGGGAGTAACAGCATACAATGTGATAAATGCCCAACCGCCTACCACAACGAATACAACGCGTTTTCTGTTGAAAGAGTGAAGCGAGTTTTCTAAAGGCATCCACATCAAGATTCCCCAGAAGAAACGAGCAATATTGTATTCGAGAATAACAAAGAGTTGAAGACCGAGTCCGATATAACACTGAGATACTCCATTCATTTTTTCATCGCAGTTTGGTCCGAGAAAAATCTGCTGGATAGGTGCCATCAATATCCCGAGGAATATGTCGCCAATATTCCGATTCATGACACATATCTTGGGGACTTTGCCGGCTTCTGAGAAACTAGTGGCACAGCGAAGTAGCATATTATTAACCACAAAAAATAAAACCGAAAGAAAAATCAGTAAAATTGTAAACCGGTAGAATGTTCCAACATCCGCCTCTTGATTATTGCACTAGGCAGCATATAAACTTGTGGTATTGGTATTTACCATCATGAGATGCGATGATGGAGAACTGCTATCCACAGGTCAGAAATCTTCCTAACAAAGAGATCTCGATGAAGTATCCTGACAGTTTACCTAATACATTTTCCCTACTTGTGTTGTATTTCCTGAAAGGACATTTTGAATCTCGCAATACAGAGCATGTTCGGATGCCGTTCTTTCAACCCGTTCGTTGAACAATGCAAGAACACAACGTATTGAGTGTGCAGCGAACTGTTCTCTGTTTAGTATTTCGGATATGTCGGCGACTATGATATGTTTTCATAGACGGAATGATACTCTGTAATAATCGAGATTAATATGTATTTGCGTTACTGTTCATCAGTTGGTGCCTTAACAGGAACTATATTTTTTTTTAGAATCAGGGTACAAAGGCAAGAAATAATAAAAGTGAAAAGCTATTATGATCTTGACGTTCCTTGGGAACACATATTACACAATCGCATTAAACTTGAAGTAAAATCAGTGTACTGGGAAACAACGCAGTCAATGTGTCATAACTTGATTTATTAAGTACTCAAGATTATTTGGTGTGCTTTATCTTTATATGTCATAGTTTGACGTTTGCAACGAATTATACATTAATGAAAACAATACACGACACGATTATGTAAATATACATTGGCAATGCCGTTGGTATTTACACGGCTAATGCAACCTGAGCTACAGACAAGTTTTTAGATTACGTCAGCTAGAGCTGTCGAAGTCCTATGGAATACACAGTGTTCTCTCAATTTTCGTTATTTAGTTCGTAAACTTTTCAACATATTGACCCATTCCTCTCGTACCAGAACTGAGGTCAGTAGTTCAAAGGTCAATGTCCTTGTGACGAATAAATCTAAGATTAGGAAAACTGATATTTTTAGATAGGATATATAAGAGGAATAGGATATATTCTAAACAAATTTTGGGCCAAAGGTCATTATTACAAATTTGACCCAAAAATAGAAAAAAAATCATCAAAATTCGAATTATCGGATTGAACATCAGGGCGTATATTCCAGGCACTGACATTCTCAGAGCTCAAATAGTTCAACGGTCAAGGTCACATTGCCCTCGCGCGCAAAAACAACATTTTTTTTAAAACATTGTCTGTCTCATTACTTCTGTCCAAAGATGGGCAATGTGGTCAAAATTAATGAATACCTCACGTTTATGGCAAGCATGCCAATGGGCATAATAAGATAGAAACTATGAAAAATCACACTTTTTTCAGCGGATGCATTAGTGGGATTTTTAATGAGGTAGTCCAGAATGTCAATTACGCTCTTGTTCATATCCGTAGACCCATATATTAGTTCTACGCAGCTAAGATAATATGATCTTACATCCACAAAAATACTATCTTACATCCACTGTAGTCAAATCCTACACAAGATAAACGGGTTCTGCAATAAAATCGTATTATCTGGTGTCAAGTTGATTGAAGCAACCGAGAATCCTGCTATATAAGTAAAAATAACATAACCTGAATAACAGTTCAATCACTTATCCTGCATCGTTCTGACTACAAAAGTTTTACGTTTTGATAGCCAGAGAGTATATCCTCGGAGAGAGCGTACATTAAAACTGCCTTTGTGTGTGGTAAATATAATATTAGAAGAAAGTCATGACAACCTCAGACTGATAGACTTTGCCAACTAGTTTCACTGCTTTCATCAGTTTTTCAAAGCGTCATTTGTTAAATTCAATTCGATCGCGGCTCATTGTATGTGGATATTTATATACAACAGTTGATAACGGTGGTCTTGGTGACCAATACTACACATATGCAAAACAAAACAAAACGGAACTAATACATTGATACGCAAGATATAACAATAAGCAAACATGGTAATTGCAGAGAATTACATTAAAAACAACTTCTAAGGAACAATGGTAGAACTGTGTGAAAACTTAGTTTCTTGTCCGCACATGGACATTATTATTTTGAACTGGGTAAAAATATACCCAAGGCTGGCAGAAAAGCAGGGATAACATTATTGAGAAATTAACTGATTTAATGTCCATAATTGTTCTCCCATGGAGACGAACAAAAAGGCAATTCAACTTATACTGCGAAATGAAGGATTATACCCACCCACAGATGCCGCTACCTGGTGTGAAATTATAAATTCCAGTTATTTGACACATAATGACGTAGTAGAGTAAGCCGGATGTGTAACATTAATTTTGTATACATATATACATATAAATGTATAAGGTTAGTCCCTCTGCTTTGATCATGCGGTATACATTCTGACAGGAAAAGATAAAATAATAACAGATCTTCCATTCAATGGGTTATTATTTGATATCAATGTGTTGGTCGTCGCATAATGATTTCATGCATACTACAGATTCAACAATATATACTGGCCTTGTGCATTTTTATGCAAGTGTTAAATGGTTTTGAAGTTTACCAGAACGCTCAGAACAGCTCAAAAGCAGATTTCAGAAGCAGTTAATTCCCACGACTGTTTACATTCTTACCATATGATGCACAGAGTGCATGTATCCTTTCAGACGTCTTAAAAAAAGTTAAGAGTGAGCTAATCCAAATATTAATATTGGAATATTTGTCCCCGGAAAGTTTAAAAATTCCTTGCATGTTTTTACAATTATTCACTCAGAATGGAGTTGAGAGTAATCATTGCGAGATTATCATCATGCTAAAATGGACCCACGATACAGCAAGGTCTAGAGCATTCTATCAAAATATCCAACAGGAGGATTGAGAAAACCTGGAATCCTGTGGGAGTTTGTTACTAACTGTCTTATAGGAAAACGGTAAAAATCATAGAAGATCATTTTTGGTAAGCAGGTCATTGCATTCGATATATTGGGTTAGTTCATCGATCGGAAATTGATGTTTCATTTCTTCCCGCATCGAGACTGACGATTCCATCTGGAGTTCCAATTAAACCACACCAAACCAGTATGTACGCTTGAAATATGTGGGTGGATTACAAATGCTTAAGTGAATCATGATTTCCAGATAATACTTTGTAGGATCCCATGTTGACTTAACATTTATACGGCATAATGATATTCCTATTTAAATATAACCCGAAAAGGCGAAGTATCACTGTTCCACGGTCAACCGTTTGCGGAAATACTTCGGGCTCGAGAGCATTGTCGTCAGTAAACTGCTTCCTACCTTGGCGTGAAAATATCACAGCACCTAACACTACTGGAACTTCTCGTAGTGAATTGTGCATTAATTATTAATGCCCATTAACAGAAAGACTTGTGAAAAAGCCATTAAATCTCCCTTCAATCAGCCATGAAATGGCCATTAATATCGGACAAAATCATGGCTTTGTGATGGCCACGAATTGAAATATAATAATGACCATTAACATAAATTAATGATCATGAAATTGGGAGTAATAATCTGGAATATTAATGACCATTAATAGTCAATGAAATGTTTAAGGGCCATGAATCCAGCTAGACTTCATGCCCATAATCTAACCATTAAAGATTCATGGCCATTACTCAACAGTCAGTTAATCATGAGTATTGGACAAAATCATGGCCATTAAAGAAATATTGCAATTGAGGGGTATTCAATTGCCATTAATTATAAGAATTATGATGAAATGTGGGCCATTAAATATCCGATGCCAATTAATGGTCATTAAATCATCTAAAAAGATAGAGCTACAAATTTCACAAACAATATATGTATCAGCTATACTTATTATTTATTCATCATTTAAATCATCAGCCATACTTATTATTTATTCATCATTTAAATCATTATCTAAAAGGATAGAGCTACAAATTCCACAAACAATATATGCATCAGCCATACTTATTATTTATTCATCATTTAAATTATTATCTAAAAGGATAGAGCTACAAATTCCACAAACAATATATGTATCAGCCATACTTATTATTTATTCATCATTTATGCACTGAGTGCACGTGACTGATGTGACAATAAAACAACTTGATCAACATGAAATGAAAGCCTCAATCAATTACATTATTGCCATTGCATCTGAACATTCAACAGTCCAACAAGAGCTGTCTGAACTCAAAATACGCCCGAAAACATATCAGTCTGAACAGGTGGAACAGTGAATTGAAAACTTTCAGAAATGTATGTATTTACATGTGATAGTTAGTGGTGTACAAGAAAACAAGGACTCCCCGTATAACTACCAGTGTTCAAATCAGAAGATTGAAAAGTGTGCGATATACAGCCTGGACTTTAGGGATACTATCCTTACAATATGAGGTAAAGAGGGTGTGTCTGGTTGCCATGGAAACGACCCACATGAGCAAAAGCAATGCCCGACACATCGTCTCCCCTAATGCATCTACAGGGGTTAAAATGCTCAGGATTTCCAGGTCATCAACTGGATGACCTCGTGAAAAATTAAGTCTCTTCAACTTAAATTTTAATCTTAATTGGGTGTTTTAAATTTTTATTGTTTATTTACTCTTGCCAAAAGGCAATTTCCAGAACGAAAACTTGAAAGGAAAAAAAAAACAGTTAAGAATAATATCTTACACATCCTCATGCCTGCATAATATTATAATTTACAAGACCATTTTCTCTTGGGATTATAGTGTTGTATCACAATAGGTGTAAGTTGCAATATGGCTTCTTTGACTTGTCAAATTCAAGACAAAACTCGAAGAACGTTTTGTTACTTTCATTATCAAAATGCAACCAGGAATGAGGATCTATTTTTGTCCCCATGAGCCTTGAAAGCTATAAACTTTCATTGAGGTACTGGTCGATTTGTACATCACTCCCACTCAATTCAACATATGATTTTGAATGGTTGTTGTTATCAACTTAATCTGGCGTGGAAATTTCATCTGGTGTTTGGCCTGTTTTATTATCATCAATATTCTGTGAGGAATGGGTTTCCTCAGCCCAGAGGCATTTTAAAGCCCCCCAAAAACCCAGAAAACGTTTCTATATTTTGTTGACCAAACATTCATGATGCAAATATAGAAGTGATGTCATCCCTTACCAAAGACGAATACATTATATTTGTCTTCCGAATATAATATTGTTTTGTGGTAGTTTTATGCTAGTTTTGTGGTTAGAATGTAATGCAAATACAATGTTCTGCTTTGTTCTCATGTTGGACTTTTGGGACTCATTGTATTCGGAATGTCTTCGAACACCGATTGTATTCCGACTGTGTGTATATGAGCCGAAATATTTGTATTAGATTTGTATTTGAAGGTTTTATAACGGTTGAACCACAATGCAGAACCACAATCCAGATTGATACACAAATTGCATGATTGTATTCGATTATTAATGGAATGTATTTCGAATACAATGACCGAATACAATACCATGCAACTGATATATATAGCCTGCAGGGCAAATCATCATCAAGGCATGCATGCAGTAAAAATTTTTAAACATACAAATGAGAATTTATTTCTGCCACTGGATTAGTAATATTTTCCTCTCACGTACTCTGCGAAATTGTTTGGGAGAATTAAGTTTGAAGACCAGTATTTGAAATAAACTACAGTAATAAATCAATGATATTGTGAGCGGGGTCTTGTGAGCAACCAGTACGGCATCCGATGTACAGGATAAATTTATACACAACTTTAACTGGGTTTTAGATAATCCATACCATTTAGTGATTTGAAGAAATTGTATCTTTGCTGGAGGTATAGTTTTTTTCTCTCTCTCCCTGCAGTAACAGACTGTCTCACATTACGATGCGACAGTATTTTCAGCAATATATCAGAGCCATTTCTTCTCAGAGAAGTGAAATTCCCCACAGTATCTATATGTAATTTGTACATTTTTATTCTGAAATTTGAGAGAAAACTGTTCAGAATCAAAGTAAATCTCCAATACCTCGCATGTTATTTTCAAAGCACAATGACGGTGCATGGGCTTGCAGGCGCTATGAAAATAACATGTGAGGTATTGGAGATTTGTTTTTATTCTGAATATATTTCCTTCAAATTTCAGAATAAAAATGCAAAAATTACATATAGATACTGTGGGTAATTTCACTTCTCTGAAAAGAACTGGCTCCGATATATTGCCAAAAATCCCGTCCCATCGTAATGTGACTGAGTGAAGACAGGAAGCCATTCCAACAACAACAACGACGATGTAAACCGCTAACAAGATCAAGAAGTCTCTTGTATTCTATGAATACATCACTTCTTATGAATTTCGTATAGCTTCAAAAGTATTTCATGTTTATAAAGATCATGCCAGCCTCAAACATTTCCTATTATCTTGGATGATCAACGAAAATGTTGTTGTAGAAAAAACGGAAACTGGACCCGCGGTAATGTTCTACGCAAGCAGAAATTTACAAACCCATTTCTTTTCAAATGGGTTCAGCAAAAACAATCAAATTTGGAAGCTTGGCACTTAAAACAAATGAGCAAATATCCATACCTGTCAACAGATTTTAAGTTGCAAGGAAAACAATACGTAATCTCATGCAATCAACATTTGCATGGAACTGTCTGCACACCAGCAGTCAGTTTGGGTTTGACCGTCTGCTATTTGAATTTTGGCGCCGAGATGATTGTATGAGTGCATGGGTGAAATTGTTCCTACGGAACTAATGCTGTCATATCCTGAAGTTATGAGACGAAGGGAGATCACTCTTGGTAATAGTATTGGTGGAGCAGGAACAAACGTCGTTCACATAGGACCATTTTACACCAGCATCCACTCAAGACTGGCAAACATGGCCAGCAGCCGGCAGTCAGCGGGAAAGATTAACAAACATTTGAACAATTCTGTTCATCAGTTCTGTTCATCAGTTCATCACATTGACAGTTTGTTTTATGAAAGCCAATTTTTTGTGATCGTCAGGAGGACGACCTGAGCTTAGATTTTACTCGTCAGCAGATATTTTTGGTCTAACATTTTGACCCCTGTAAAGTTATTAACCCTAAAGTTAAATATAATTTTAAAAAAAAGATGATCACTGGATTCTGGTTTGACTGAGTGATACAAGACTGATCACTCTCTCCAATATTATTCTTCATTGTATTGGCAATTTTGAGAAGAGTAACCAAAAGCTCCCCTTGAAAATTTAGATTTTGTTCCATTTTTATACTGCATAAAAGGACCTGAAAGTCTGTAGAAAGAGGCTCAGTGATTTGCCATCTACATGGCCAGAATTGCCCTAGAATGCATCTCAGAGCATCTAGACCCCTGGGGCCTAGGCGGCCCCTGGACCCCAGCCTATTTGTCCTGTGATAGTAACTGGGTGAGACGCCCTCTTTCCTGATTCCGGCTAATCCCACGCCATTAAGTAATATATTATTTGGGACATTGGTTTTGATGCCCATTAATCATACTTAATCAGATTTTCATGGTCATCAATGTTCATTAATCGTACTTAATCAGATGTTCATGGCCATCACTGTTCATTAATCGTACTTAATCAGATGTTCATGGCCATCAATGTCCATTAATCATACTTTATCAGATTTTCATGGCCATCAATGTTTGTACTGTGAAATTCATGGCCATCAGATTATCTTTTTTCATTGTCATTAATTATTTTTACTGCATATTCATGGCAATGAATTTTATAAGATAGCAGCCGGTATGCATTAATGGCCATTATACTCCTTTCCATGGGCATTAAACATGGTGCGTTTAAAATTAACGGCCATGAAATTTATTATTAATGGCCAATCAAGGACACTGAATTTATCATCCGATTATCAATTGATGGCAGTGCAAAAAATTAATGGTCAAATTGATCAAATTTCCGCATTTAAGGGCTTTTTAATGGGGCATTCATGGTATTTCATGGTGTGTTTGTCCAGTTGTGTAAGGTAAAACACATTTTGCAATGCCTATTTTGCCCTGATGGGGATTCGTCTCTCGGAGAAAGGCCAATGCTATCTATACGGTAGCCCTCATTCCGCCTTCACATCCGGATGTAGGCTGATCGGTCAACATCATGAATACATTATCCATAAACGATACCTCGTTCAGGATTACCTTGTTTTTCATGAAAATCTATACAGTACAGCTATCCACACAGTTATCCCCACAATATATGATAGAGCCAAAGGACAGCATTCTCTTCCATAAATGAGATTGATGGCTTAGCACACAGGTAACTCAATAGTTTGACTGCTAGTATCTTCTATTTGGCCTGAAAATGTACATATTTTTGGCATTGGTTCATCTTCCTGTCGGCACTATATGAATATTTTCTGAAATTTGATGATGCTTCCAGGAATGTAAATATATATTTCTAATGTTGAACCGAGGATATCCAGTATAGGATACATAAAATGTTATTTTTCTAGAGGTTTTCGCTCCGATTGGCTTCACCTTTTGAAGCACGGCTAGACTCTCCATACCATGGTCTTAGTTCCGCCGTAATACGCCGATGAAGGTATTTAAACCTATCTTGCCTGGGCTTTTTGGGATCTGTCCAGGTTTGGGTGGGAGGAGGCTAATTATTTTTTTTTATCCCTTGAGCTAGGTGGCTGAAAGTTACCACACTATACCCTTGGGTCAAGCTCTATCAGAAAATTTAAAGAAATTCGAGATGGCCTCTTTGATGACGTCACACTGACGTCATTTTTCAAAACGGCATGTTTTTGGTCCATTTTTCGGTTGGATTTTCCGAATTTTTTATTCATGCAATTTCTTCGCAAAAACGGCATGATAAATTAGCAAATATTAATTTGATGTGAAATAAAATAGTTTTTGCCCACTTTTCATCGCGGAAAAACTTAAATGTTGAAGAAATATGACAAAAACATCACTTTTCTGGTACCACACGTGGCCGCCATCTTGAATTTACTCATGATCCTCTGCAAGTGGGGTTATGCAAATAGGCTCAAAATGGCCCCAATATGATGAACTATAAAGTCAAAGAGTTTCAGCTCCCCATTTTTTGTCGTTCCGGAGATAGCGCAGAAAGTTTGGTAGGGGGCATTTTGCCCCCCTCCCCCTCCCCGGGCCAGGTAGGGTTTAATGTTTAATATAGGTATCTATATGGTCAAGAGGCGGAAGACTGGGAGTTTGAATCAAGTGTCTTTGAACCAGCGCCAATTCTAAGGAGCGTAAATGAAGACATAAGATAATGTTAAAAATAAGGGAATCTGCTGATGAGATAGGTCCCGTTGGTTTGCGATCATTTCACATTACCTATTTCGTCCCAGTTTGATTTTTACTAAGGTCCAAACCTTAAGCATACCGATTTTGTGGAATTCGTTTTGCCAGGGGCACAGAGACTGAAGCCCCAAGCTGGTACAATATAACAGAAAATATAGGTTGAGCTCCCAACCTTCAATTATGCTCGACAGATGGAGCATCAATAGCAAGAATATAAGCTGAAGAAGCCAAGTAAACACTGGCATCATGAAAACGCCCATCCGTCTCCCATTCCGCGCACAGTTGTAAGTTTTTCTGTCGGTTTCGCCTCTACGGACGATATCCGAATTGGTAACTTGTCGACCATGTTTGCATGCAATGCACATGCTACGTCCGAAGAATGTAAATCCAATAAGAGAGAGCAGACAAAGGAAGCCATATATTGTGCTAAATATAAAATATTTAGGGTAATAGGACCACCCACAAATTCCCCGTGTTGTGAGGATCTCAACTTCCGGTCGTAATATAAATACCGCCGTCGGAGTAACACTAAACACAGTCACAATGGCCCAACCGCCTAACAAAAGGAACAGCGTCCGTTTAGTGCTGAGAGAATGAAGAGGGTTTCCCAAAGGTATCCACACAATGATTGCGTGAAGGACACCAGCGACACTGTAACCGAGAATAACAAAGAGTTGAAGACCGAGTCCGATATAACACCGAAATACTCCATTCATAGTCGTATCAAAGTTTGATCCGAGAAGAATCTGCTGGATAGGTACCATCAATATCCCGAGGAGTATGCCGCCCATGTGCACATTCATAACACATAACTTGAAGACTTTGCCGGCTAATGAGAAACTAATGGCACAGAGAAGGAGCATATGATTAAGCACAAATAAAACCGAAAGTATAGTCAGTAAAATTGTCAACCAGTAGAATGTTCCAACATCCGTCTCTGGAGTATTGCGATGAGAAATATAATTGAAACTTGTGGTATTGTTGCTTGCCATACTGAGATGCGATGATCGAGGTCTGTTGTTCAAAGATCCGATATTTGCTATGTATTTATCTACGATAGAGATCTTACAGATGTGTTCTGACAGTTCACCTTGTGCAGTTTCCGTGTTTGTATTGTACTTCTTGAAATCTCATCTCAAACCATCCAACACAGCGCGTTCCGCTTAGACAGAATATCCCGAGGTACACCTAGTTCGTTAAACAGTCCAGAAACACACAACGAATTCCAAGCATTCGCAGTGAAATATTCTGCATTTACAGATTCGGATATGTCGACGACAATGGTATGGGTTAGAGACGAGTTTATAATCAATATTAAATATTCACAACGTATTTGCGGTGCTGTTCATCAGTTGATGCCTTAACAGAAATCGATATTTTTAGAATTCGGGTATAAAAGCAATAAACAATAGAACTAAAATCCCATTATGATCTTGACATTCTTTGAGGACACATATTAGATAATTACATTTAGCTGGTAGTAAAAGCCGTCATACGCCGTCCCTGGTTTTAAACACTCCAGACTATTTTACTCACGCTGTCATATCTGCTTACCTCACGTTTTAATGTAATATAGAAAAAGGGATATAAAAAATGAAAAACGCCGTTTGTATTTACACGGCTAATGCACCTATTACCATATCATGTGCCACAGTCAGTTTTCTTTAAAACGGAAGCTACAGCTGGCGAAGTCCTATGAAAATTATGCACAATGTCCTCTCGATTTGTAAGGCCACCCCCGAACGGGATGGGCAACCTTCAAACAAGGTTACCTCTCTTATGCCATATCCTTCGCTCCTGACTTCATTCACTTTACATCAAGCCCTGTGCCAAAACATCATTTCATAAAACCTTAATCTTACTTGCCAAACAGTCCTTAACAACATACTAAATACTATGATATTTTATTTTTCTGATGTGAATGTACGTGAGCATTTGATTCCGAGAAACAAACACCGCTCATTTTCGAACAGTTATTTAATTAGTCACCGATTGTATTCTTTCGTTGCAAATGCGTTGCAGTTGATTAATTCTGGTTCGTTCAATTTTTTCTATACAGAGCAGTTCGGGTAATCTCGCACTTTTAATTTCTGTCGAAGACTACATAGCTTGGTGGAGAATGCCAGAATCCTTTTTTTTTCTCCCTCGGCAAGTGAGTGAAGGCAGGATCGATGGACATGGCATAAAGGGAGATAACCCCATTTAGAGGTTGTGAGAGGGACTTATTGGAATGGGTTTAGCCTATGGTCCAGTCAGGTCTGGTTTTCAGAAATTTCTGATAGAATTCAGAGTTGAAACCGGTGAATAAAATGTAGAGGGGTTTTGATCTGGCTTGGATTTGAGCTTGAGCTGTCTCAGATGAACGGAGGTGTGTGTTTCATGTTCAAATAGTTCACCCAATTTTTTATCCGGAAGTATGAGAAGACAACAGCAAGAAGGACGCAGAAATCCCTGTGCGCATATTATGAATGAGCTCTTGCACATGCCTCCCCAGTGTAAGGCTGTAAATAAGCACTTGAAGCTGGTTCGTTTTCACGTCAATCTGGTTCGTTTTCGATGCCTGTGCCGTATGGTAGTAACGTGAAGAGTGCACTCTTCATTGCGCTGGGAGGAATATATAGACGTTTTCACCAAATGATCCATGAATGCTTGACAAGATATTTGCCTATCTGATAATGGTGGCAGAAATGTCACTTTCCCGTTGAGGTAAATTTTGGCCTCGAAATGAGCGCTTGTATTTTATAGCTATATCTGATTGTAAACCAGTGAAAACCAAACAATACCCGAAAAGAATCACACAAAACTTCCCGATCATCGCTGACAAATGTCCGTCATTTGGTTTTGTTTCATAGTGAAATTCCTCTTTCATTCAGTTGTTGCGAATTACGTCATCATATCATCATACTTTTCCATGAATGGCCGCCCAAATCAGTCCTGTTTATACTACGAAAGATACTCAAATTAATGCACTGGTTTTCCCTTGGATCATGCTCACAGCATGAATATGTAACGATGTCCTTGTCCAACTGGAGCGATATTCAATGAAGCTGGTCGTGTGTTTTTACCGTTTTCTGGCCAGACCAGGCGGGTTAAAGCCTGCAGTCAGATTTAGTGTATAACACTGTCTTTTTTTTATCATCGCGAACGCTATGATTCGATAAAGATTATATCGTGTCACAAATTTACTGGAAAACACTGCAAAGGTAATAAACGGTCATAATTCTTAGAATGACACTGGTTTGACTAACAGATATGAATATGAAACCTGCTAGTAATAATACAGAAAACAATGTCAATATTTCAAAATCGGCAAGTGAAACGAAAATTTGTTTGTTTGCGAATACAGAGACTGTAAACTGGTTCGTAAACTTTTCAACATATTGGCACGATTCCTCTCAAATTTCTAAGATAATTGAAAACTGCAATTTTCTGAGAGTTGATATACAAGGGGGATACGATGTATTCGAAAACAAAATTGAGGTCATATGTCAATATCATAAATTCGTCCCAAAAATCAGGGAATCATCGAAATTCGAATTATCTGTTTGAGCATCAGTGACTATATTCTAGGTACTGATATTCTCAAAGGTCAAACAGGTCGAAGGTCAAGGTCACATTGCCCCATCAAAAAAACAAGATATCTTTGAAAACAATGTCTCAATTCCAAAGATGTGCATTGTGGTCAAACTTAAGGAATACCTCACGTTTGTGGAAAACAAGTCAAATGTCAAGGCCAAAGAGCATAATGAATCAGGAATTATGAAAAATCGCATTTTTGTGAGTGGATGCATTAAAGATGTAATCAGCTTCAAAATGGATGGATTTGGTAAACTCTCCCCTATGGTTTTTTTCAACAGGGAAGGTTACCCAGGCATTATATGTATTATATTTGATGGTGGTGGGATCGCTATATACAACGAATGCAAGAATATCTTGTCAGAGAAATTTGAAACTCTGCCTGCTTCGACGGGTTTTCTGTTTCACCATTGAGTGTGTGTTGTAGGCGGAGAGGAAAGTGACGTCACTGCGGTGACGTATGAGTGACGTAGCGACGCTCACGAATTTGAATGCTGCACAGCAAATCGGGGGTGGGACCGGTCTCTCCTTCCTGGGAAATTTGGACAATTTACCTTTCATTTCACGCACTTTGATGCATCTTTAAAGAAATTTTAGGGTGAAAATTTTCACAATTTCCACCTTTCTAACTCCTGCAACAACGTACACATCGATGCTTGCAGAGGGGTTACAAGTTGACTTTGACTGACGAACACCAATAAATTCTCAAATATATTGGGGTTAGTCAGTCAAAATCAACTTCTAACCCTTTTGCAAGCATCGATGTGTACGTTGTTGCATCAATGCCCAATCCAAAGTTTAATTGTTTGAAGTTGTGGTTGCAAACGCGACAATTAACGTTTTATTGGGGTGGATATCGTATAAAACTGATAATTATTGAAGGCTGTGCTGGAGTTAACACTAAATCAGATAGAACAAACACATGGAAGAAGTTGGCACTCTGCGGGAAACTGCAATCTAAAACTATTCACGATAAATTTGGACCCGTGAAGGAAGAAATTTAAAGAGAGGATCGAGGGTGCTCTCCCGGAAATTTTTTAGATTTCAGACGCTTCTGTACTAAATTTCGACACATTTCAAAGCACTTCGATAACTATTATTGCGGGGTCGGGGAAGCAAAGTGGTCCTTGGTCCTCTCTTTTCATATTGCAGGGGAGAGGGGCGCTACACATCCAAATTCCGGTATAATGTGCAACATTTTACATTTTATTTTCCATGTGCATGTAATTTTCGAGTTTGTCGCTATTGGAAAGATTCGCGACAATCGCACGCAGGCGAAAACTAAATAAAGGTATGTGAGTAATGGTTTGCATTTATCATTCTCAAAAAAAATAGCGACGAATCTTCGAAACCGAGAAATCGCAGAAATAAGATGCCGCAAATATAACACATCGTCGTGAGCTAGTGTCTCGGTCTGTAAGGATTGATACGCTGGCATGGTTAGGTACCCATGGCACTTCTGGATATTAAAATATCAAGGGGTGTCCCCTAAATCAAACCAATCAGTGAACGCGCTGAGCTAGGTAATTACGCCACTCCGCTGCGAGGTATGGCATGTGAGTGGTTTGAATTGTATTGCTGGCCAAACTAGTTTGGTATTGAGCTGAAATCGACATCAGAAGTCAAAGCAAAAACCACAGGCTTGGGATACCGACATGCTACTTCAAAGCAAGCGCGGAGGATGAAATGTACGAGATGATTCCAGAACTCATTCGAATCACCAAAAACGTCCCGGTCAGCCCTCTGCGAGGATTTAGAATTTATCTAGAATTGTGAAGACAATATAACATTATATCGAGTCGAGTAACAATATTCGATAAGTACAAACTGGATTATTGCGAGTGAGAAATAGGTTTAATGAATCAGCAAGATCATTGTGTTCTGTCATCAACTCTTTAACACTTACATAAGAACCTATTCTGTTAAGCTAACAGATCATTCTCTTGTATGGGAGATATAGTATATCATGTTATATGTTACAGAATCTTTATTATATAACAGAATACTAGAATTTTCTGTTAGTTTTAATGAAATGCGTTTCTGGTGAGGGAAGCCATGTTTGAAAGGATCTTAAATCGAAACTAATGATCCCGGAGGAGCCGTCCCTCAAAATTGACTTGCTCTGGTACCAGAGGCTCAAAAGTAGTTTTAGAATTAGTCTATTTAGGAAATTAACTTTCTGATGTGCACGTATACACTGAAAATGAATCAGACGCCGACGTGTTCTGAGAGTGTTCAAGATTGAATACGCGTGAATACTATATTGCTTAAACGTGTGTGAATGCGTGTGTTAAAATAATTCAATAATATGCGTTCTAAATTTGAATACCTGCTTTAATGGTATGAATGCTAAAGATCAAACTTGAACATGGAAGTTAACATTTAGAACCCAGTTACGTGTTCAATAAGTGTTACAATTTAGGCGTTCAATAAGTATTTGGAATTGAACACCTCAGTTTGCAGTGTAGAGAATCAGTCGAATCGTATAGAAAATCTAAACAGATTAGTTTTCCAAACAGTTTTCTTGAATAGTTTATCAATGTATTATCCAAAATAATTGCAGGTGCCTTTGGTAAAAGCGACTACTTTCAAACCTCTAACCTTCACCCCACTAAGGCTGGGACGACCAATACGCCTCCTTCTCCCTCCCATTCCCCCCTCAAACTTTCTAACTGGCCTCTAGCTTCTATGGACACTACGGTTAGATTATTAAATCTAGTCGTAGTGTCCATAGACTACATAGTGACTGTGGATATTTTGTAAATTTGAATAAATCCAGAAGAAGTCTAAGCAGAGCTCAGTCTCATGATGGATCACATATCTACTGGTTCTTGTCTGTTTCAATAAAAATGTCAATTTGAGATGATGGATTGTGGAAAACGAAATTCAACCACCTTTCCTGAAATCGTCTTGTCTTTCAAAATAGTTATTTGGTATTTGATCATTTTTGCGTCAATACTGTAGGCCATGATTACCTCTCCTGTATTAACATTACATATCTATGTAACATTATACTTGTTCTGGCGCCGGCTACTTCCTTGATCACAGCTGTCGATGTATGAAAGCTTGTGTCCTTGTCTTTGATTAAATACTCTATAGATATTTGAGAGCACAGCTTCATTGGTGCATTTCGTGCATTCTCTGTGTGCATGACGCTCGTCCCATCCAATCCTTGCGCTCGTGAAATATTCCACGGCACCGAACAAAGTTCCACGAACGCGCATCATCTCTCCCCCGACGTTACTTTATTGATGAAAATTTGTCCGAGCGCATGAAACGTTGTACGAGGGTTAGAAATACTTCAAGAGCGACAGGGGCGAGCGCTAGGATATCTGGTCCTTGCACACGGAATTGTGCCCGGCCACACGGGAATAGATGGATGGACAAGGAACCGAGGGATTATGAGGGAGGGATTATGTCTAAAGGATTATGTCCTGAGGGATTATGTCTAAAGGTTTACACTTTCATTTCAAGGTTCTTAGATTTTTGATGCTAAATTTCTTAATGGACGACGGCTGGATACTGAGTGTCGGATCTGACGCTTGTAGAACCTGTACTATATAAATAACAGCCCTGGCAATATCTAGTGGATGGATTTCGAGATCCAGTTAAATAACCTTGGTCGTCAAATAGGGAGATATCTCATTAAGATTCTAGAAGCATTTACCATGTTACCGTATCACAGATTCAATTAATCAACTCTGGAAGATGACTTACTTGCTATTCCAGACGTGTTATATAGTGAACCCATCAGTCGAGTTCGTCTTTTCTGTCGTGAATTGATTCAGCTGCTTAAGGTTAATGAAGTGCTGGTTGAGTTGAAAAAGTGGAGTCGAGAAGCATGTATGGAGCTACATGTAACTTAGCGACACCAGTGAAACGAGTGTGACACGGAATAGTATTCTTTAGGGAAAACGGATTTCCCGATAGATGATCTGCAGTAATTCGACTTACCGGTAATATGTTTTCATCATTTCACAGTCTCATCATGGAGTGTAACCTACAGTCATTACAAATACAAAATAGGATAATAGGATATTGAGACAATAATAATGGATATTTATTTAACGTCAGTTTTGATTACAGGGGTGAGTGCGTGAATACGAATTAACGTCGCTTTCAACTATATTTCAGTCATATCACGACGCCGGGTCCTATTCCTTTTCACACTTGGGAACCACACGGGTGAGGTCTTATTCGTTTTCACACCCGGGAAACCCACGGGTGCCTCAGTTAGTCGCCTCATACGGCAAGCTGTCCGAGGAGCTGAGGCCTATTCTTACCATGACCTGCGGTGTGCACAACGACATCCCAGGTCAATCCCCGGAAGCCACAAGGGGGCGTTTTGATTACAAAGGACTCTATAGCCGAGGGGCTAATACCACCGACGAAGTCAAAAACCGCGTAGTAACAACAATATAATCAAATGATATCTCCTGATTAATGACAGTGGACGGGTCAATACTTCGGGATATCATTGTTGCGAATCATCACTTAATTGACTTCTCGGGGACAACGACTTGGACAGAGGACCAAGATTTCCTTAATAAGTGAGATCTAACTTATGGAAGATTGTAGTGGCCATCTTACTTACAAGCTTGTATTATACAGGATGGCCGTACCAGAGCAGAATATATCAAATGATCTCATCTGTTTTTCATCAATGTTTCACTTGTCAAGGAAAACTTGGTCTTAAGGGTGTATATGAGAACTACACGAGCTTCACCGTGTGCTATGATGAATTATAACAGAATAAATCGCTATGATCTATGGCTTCGATCGGGGAGAAAAGTGCCGGATATTTATAGCTCCAGGATGGACTGGGCCTGATCGAAAACAGAATCGCTCATTGTCTTCGGCATAGGATACAGGTCAACCTTTTCCTAGTAAGGTATTCACTTACAAACTGACACCTATCGGAATGCGACTGACAGATACCGGGAGATCTTAAGTAAAGTGAACGTAAAGGCTGCGACAACACACGCACTGTGTGGAAGAACTATATTAAAAGTATCATTTGGCAGCAACAAATATTTTTTGTGATTTTTTCCCTTCCAAACAAAAAATTCCAAACACGGGAATTATTGACTGATGCAACGAGCGACTGGAGTCGGCCATATCAGTTTATTGATTAGCCTTGCGCCAATGAAAACGCTTGTACGGAGCACGTGATATTTTCCTGTGACGTAGTATCACTTTGTTTTGGCATCGCTGTAGCACGAATTGTAATTGCGGTGGTGGAGAGCTCGGCTGTTTTCAAGCGTGTTTTGATTGTGTTGCGTGTCTCCAGCAAGTGTTTACTGACCTGAAACGTTCGATGAACTACTCACTACTTTCGTCGACATCGGAGCGTTTTGGTTCAAACTGGTAACCCTGTAAACCTTCATTTGTCTCTTCGTCAGAACTTGAAGTCAGGCTAGCCTCCTCGTGCGTCGCTATGTTTACATGCTTTCTGCGCTTTCTAACTCCACGAAGTAAAGAGCTCCGAGGTGATACAACGTCACTGCTCTGAGTGAGATAGCCAGCATGGCGGCAGCCGGGGAACAATAATACAACGGAGATAATTTCGTTCGTACTCGGTGCAAAAAAATCCCCAAAAATATTTGTTGCTGCTATTTCAGTATTTCAATGTAGCTCTTTCCCACAGAGTGCATGTTGCCTCAGCCTTTACGTTCACTTTAAGTAAAAGTAATTATACCGCTATCCCTCAGCAGTTATTATTTGAGCACGTCGTTCGCTCCATCGATCAGATCACGGAGCGATATTCAGTTGTATATTCCGCTGATAGTCACTTCTAGAATGGAAATAATCCAGGCTGACAGTTACAGTCCATGTCTCTATAGCTGGAAAGACATAAAGAACATGCTCGCTCGAAGAATTCTTCTGTAACGGATATCCAATCCTTACGCTGATTAAACATTCAACGATCGCGGACAATGTTCCATTCAATGGCACCAGTTCTTCCCCGAGGTCATTTTATTGATGAAAATTTGTCCGAGCACATGAAACACTGAACGAGGGTGAGGAATATTTCAAGAGCTCGAGGATTGGATGGTGCGAGCGGCAGAATTTCTATCCCATGCACACGTAGTTGCCCGGAACAGACGGAAATGGATGGATAGACAAGGAACCGAGGTGCGTGCGTGGAAGAGTTCGCTAGGCGTGAGCCAGTATGTCTCAACATTCATACATGTTCATTTCAAGGTTCTTAGATTATTGACGCTAAATTTCTTTATGGACGACGGCTGGATACTGAATGTCAGATGTGACGCTTGTACGGCCTGTACTATACAATTAACAGTACTAGCTATACTGTAGTAACCTACTTAGAAATTAATTCTAATCAAATAATACTGGTCAGTGATATGGATATAATGATAAAAACATCATGATGTCTTACTGGCATCACAGCTTCCCTGTTAAAAGAAACTTCATAGATTTCAGATATAGGCCTAGCGAACTCCTCCATGCACGCACCTCGGTTCCTTCTCCGTCCATCAATTTCCGTGTGCTCGGGGCCAATTCTGTGTCCATGGCGCTCGCCCCATTCAATCCTTGCGCTCGTGAAATATTCCACGGATGCGAACAAAGTTCCATGAGCTCGCACCAGTTCTCCCTCGAAGTCAGTGTCTTGATAAAAATTTGTCCTGGCGCATGAAACGTTGTACGAGAGTTAGGAATATTTCAAGAGCGACACGGGCGAGCGCTAGGATTTCTGGTCCATGCACACGAAATTATGCCCTGTCACACGGGAATAGATGGATGGACAGGGAACCGAGGTGCGTGCGTGGAGGAGTTAGCTAGGCCCGAGATAGTATGTCTCAAGGTTTACACCTTCATTTCAAGGTTCTTATATTTTGACGCTAAATTTCTTCATGGACGACGGCTGTATACTGATTGTCGGACCTGACGCTTGTAGAACCTGTACTATATAAATAACAGCCGTGTCAATATCTAGTGGATGGATTTCATGATCCAGTTAAAGGAAAAGTTCGGGTTTGGTTGCCAAATAGAACCCAAAAGATATTTTTTCTCATTTAAAAAAAATAAAATTGAAGGAGTACTAATCATTTTAAAACTGCGAACTCGCAGTCCTCAGAGTGCCGCCACAATCTAGATAAACCAAGATGATAAATCAGGGGAATACCATCTAGAGGTAACGCTATGAAAACTTCGTGCAAAATGTTCGCCGATATTTAGATCCCATAATAAGAGAAGCGCGACAATTTCTGACTTTTCTCTCTGACAATGATTGACGTTTACTTCACGGAGATTAACATCTTCGCGTGGCACAATCTCTTGATATTTTCTGTCCCCTAACCAGGCTAGACTTTTCGGCGGCAGTAAACTATTTGATCTTCACGGTTTACCAGGCACAGTGTCTGGAAATGATGACTTATTTGGATACTGTTTCCCGGTAATATTTATATATTAGTCCACGTGCTACCGTGTGTAATCATTGTGGGCGTGATTTCCACAAGCTAGCCACATGATTGGCGAACAAATGTAGTTTCAAATTCAGATTTATATAGGGCTGAATTCAGATATAATGTTCCGTGATATTTACTGAGATTGAGTGCCGCCATTGTACTGTATCCAGAAAGGCGGATATGACGTAAGTAGTAGGGAGAGTGGATATTCATTATCATTTTGCCGGGGGAGGTAACTCTTGCATCCGCCAGGGGGCGCCACCAGCTCAAGAGGCCAAAAACTACCTCCAACACAGAAGAATTCCAATCTAGGGGCAGGTAACTCTGGGTCACTATAGTTCCGGCAAAGGGGCCCTGGGCATGTATTCTTCCGCGGTGATGCGGTCTGGCGGTGATGCGGTCGCGGGAAAAAGCTTCCGCGTAGAAAAAGTAGTCCCCACACTTCATTGTGATATGGGTTGCTTGGATTTGTTTTTCACGTCTCGTCATTTAGAACACGATGGGAAGGGTCCCGGAGCGAAACGGTGAAATTTTTGGAAAAAGTCACCGAGGCCTGGGTAGGCCCATAGGCCTATACTGCATGGCTATGGGTGTATAGGTCCATACGGGGTGGACGTTTTGGGATCTAGGTGGGCCACTAATGGTCCGATGGGGTCGAGTGAGGTATCAATGTGAAGCCTATGTGAGGGGGCAACCGATGGGGTGGATGTGGGGTAGGAATATCGTCATTCTGCGCATGCGCAATAGACAAAGTGTATGGAAATAGACGTTTTGGGATCTATGGGAGCCACTAGTGGGCCGATTGGATCGAGTGAGGTATCAATGTGAAGCCTATGTGAGGGGGCATCTGATGGGGGGAGTGTGGGGTTGAAATATCGTCACTCTGCGCATGCGCAGTGGACAAAGTGTATGGAAATAGACGTTTTGGGGTCTAGGTGGGCCACTAGTGGGCCGATGGGATCGAGTGAGGTATCCATGTGAAGCCTGTGTGAGGGGGCTAGACTAGGGTGTCGTTTCCATTCTGCTGCGCCGGTCACGTGGATTGTGACGTCACTTCCGGGTTTCACCTCCAAACCCGGCCCGGCCCGCCCCGGCCGCAGCGCGCGGGTTACTCCGGCCGCAGCGCGCAAGCACGTCATCACCGGCAGTGCGCGGATGAATGTCGGGTCAAAAGGTCAAAGGTCACATCCAGGTCAAAATGTCCAAGGTCTCCATTCCGCAAGGTTCGGAGACAATGTTGCGGCATCGATATACAGAGCTTGAACCCCAAAAGGGGATTGTAAATTAATTTGGGAAGGATGGGCAGTTCCATTTGGACCAATCAGCGGTCGAGAAAAAGAGCCAATGAGCGATCGATAAAAGAACCAATGGACGGGCACTAGAATTTCGCTCACGTCTGCGCCTACATCCGGGTACTGGGATGCTTTCGCCTACGTCCGCGCCTACATCCGGGTCCTTGTACACCCGGGTAATGTTTTCTGGACATGGATGGGTTACCTTTGGCTCCATTCTAGGCCACTGATTGGCTAATACGGTGTTCAAAGCCAGTTTCATGCATTATGCTCATATAGAAAACACACAAGACAGGGCTTTTTGGTAACATGGGTCTGGTTTTGTTTCCAAGGCTTTCAAGGTACGGCGCATCACATTGGGCACACCGGTTCTCGTCAGATCACCGAAGTTAAGCAGCGTTGAGCTCGGTCAATACTTGGATGGGTGACCGGGTGCTGTACTGGCTGGGCTGATCAGTGTCCAGAATAATAGGAACTGTGAGCACTCTCGTGTTCTGGCACATGTAGGCACAGTCGTGATATGACTGAAACAATGTTGAAAACGACGTTAAATCCTACTCACTCACTCACTCCAAGGCTTTCATGTGTCCCAATTGAACGGCCGGATTCGGTTTCACTTTTCGGACATACAGGACTGCGTCTTGGATAACAATCTTATAGTCAGCTGCATGCCCATCTACGTTAGTGGCCATCAAGGCGAAGGTCGGAGGCGCCCGTATCAGTCGGATTTTGATGGGGATCTTGTTCAAGAGGTACCGGTCTTGCATGAACATTTCTGTGTGTAGTCGACCCATGAGATCCACCGAGGCACCGTTCGCAGTGAAAGCCTTCCGTTTGTTATATCCCACATTGTCCACCGTGTCCATGTGATTGGGTGTGTCCTGCTAGAATAAAGCGGCTGTCAGCTGAGATTTTTTAGCCTCTCGGCCATACGACAACAGTGTCTCGATGTAGGCTCGATAGGGGTACGTGTTGGTCGAGTCACTGATGAGTTTGTCGCTGAGAAAAAATATCCACCTGTTGAAACATCGAGTGCAGCCAGAGATTCGTCGGGCCCACCGTTGCAGCTTGGATGATTCTGGTGCCATCCCCATTGACCACCTTGGCTTTCACATACAAGTATGTATGGGCTAAATCCACATAGGCCGTATCCGCATTACTGATGGTGAACTCGATGGGCCCTGTTTCGTTGATGCTGGAGAGCGAGAGATGCTCCACCCATAGTCCTTGTCCGGCACTGATCTGTGTGGGCGGCACGGTCCACAAATCAAATTCACTGTTGGTGGACGGACAGGACTCGGCGTGGATCAAGGACATGTTTAAGAAAAGATATCCTGGGTCTTCGATGTGCGTCGTCGCTGGGTCGGTCGTCGACTGGTGCGTGGTCTCGGTGGGGCAGCTCTTTTATTCCCTACGGTGCGTTGTGCTTTGGCCACCAAGACGCCTCCCGCTTCTTTGGCCCGCCGTTTCAAGGATTCTTTGGGTGCCGTACCCCCAAGACATCACCGGCCACTTGCAGTCCACTGCGTATCGCTTGTTTGCCGATTGCTTTCACCCCACGCGTCAGCAAGGGCAGGAACGTTTTGACGATGCTGCCGAGTATGTTCCCCAGTCCATGTCCTCGTTGCATGCGTGCACCGCTAAAGACCCGAAAGCCACCCCCGGCCTGTTGGGCATAATAGTCCATATAGCTGCGTGCATCGCACCCGTAAGGTACTTTCATTATGCAAAGTGGGGAGCACGTGCTTGTCGAAAATGAAGTGTCAGCACCACTTTTCCTTGTTCGAATGCCACCGGTCGTCCCGTGTCATCTCTTATATCCACCGTGATCGTGTTGATGTCGGTTTGTCGTACGGGTAGGTAGAGCATGTGGGTGAAACTGTGGGTGACTTGATCTCCATACGTCTTTTTAATGGGGACCACCCGTAACAGAGGTGCGTTGATATCGCCCACGATGTGGTTGTCCGCCACGTCCGAGCAGACGTAGAGTCCGTACATACCCGACTTCATATCCATCGGGATCTCGCCTTGGTGGGCGGTGGGATTTGCTGTAGGATAGGACTCAGTACGACACTCGCGCTGGCGGTGACGATAAGCTGTGCCTTGTCGATGTGTGCGTTGCAATCGAAGTCCACGTGATTCTTGAAGGGATAGGCTTTGATGGGGCTTGAAGTATTCGTGACCTCCCGTAGAGCCTTATAATGCAACAGTCTTGACAGCCCACCCATGAACTCCTTGGGGGTATCGTATTGGCCTTCGGGGAGGGTGAGTCGGATGTCTTTTCCTTCGTAGGTCACCTCGTACCACACTTCATTGGCTCGCACGTTGTACCACGAGTAAGGGTATTGGATATCCACGAGGCCACATTCCCATCGTCCAGGTAAATGCAACGGTTGCGGTAACTGGGTGACGTACTTGGCCACGGTGTTGTCAGAAACACATCCAGCGAACTGTTACTGGGTAGGGTGAGGTAAAACATGGCGACTGAGCTGTCCTGCTGCTGCTGTTGGTTTTAATAGGTGTTCCAGGCCTTGGGCGGTTGTGTCCGGCGTCGTGTTCGTCGCGTTGACTTGCTACGTGTCACGGCTCTGGAGATGTGGGGTGTCTTGATCAAGGGTGTTTTTTTATAGGCGCGAAAAGAAAGTGCCCGTTGTGGTGGTGTTTTGGGGGGTGACTCCGGTTCTCATTCGGCTTCCCAAGAAGGTAGTGGGCCACTCGGTGATTGCTGGGTTTGCTGCATAAAGGCCCAGCGGTGGGGGTTCCCCACCAATTCCTGTGGTACATGCATGTCTTTCAAGCCTTGAGCGAAGACCTCCCATCCTCGAGGATCCGTGTGCGACCTGCGTTTACGCATCAGGTCATTCACTAAATCCGTCATGTGGGTGCCGGGAACCTGAACGATGCAGGTACACTCTTCAGCACTTCGTCTTCCTCCCACTGTGGGGCTGTGGGTGCTACCCCTGGTAATGGCGGCTGTTGGAGCGGTGCTGAGGTCGGCGGTGTGTCACGTGGTGGTGGTGATGGTGGTGGTGGTGGTGGGGTAGAGAAGGTTTTGTATTGGTCCATGAACGTCATGTACCGTTGAAGCGTCTCATTGTACCGTTGTACTTTCTCACTGTCGCTTAACCCCAGTCTCTGTAAGATCTGTTGCATCTCTCCATCGAGGGTGTTTATGGTCTTCACCGTAGGTGGGACAGGGTAGGGCGATTGGAGGTTTTGAAGGAATCGTGGTTCGACGAGGACCATTTTTTTCGTGTGCTTCGTTGTCGGCCGAAGAGTCCACCCAATACTGGACCCAACACGGAAGCGGCCAACGGTGCTAAGATGGCCCCGAGAAAGCCGCCTTTCTGTAACACCTTTTTTTTGTGTTTGAGGGACCCGCTTCTGGACTAGGGTTCGGAGACCTGTCTTATGCTTGGCCAACTTGGTCTTCTGAGCCGGAGTCAGTGGTACGTTGCCTTTTAACAGGTTGTACCCGATATCGCACAGACAGCGTACAAGGTCAGGGTCCGCCCCGCGTACAATGGTTCGGACCAACTGGCCGTCTTCAATACACGGAGCGTCGGGGAGTGCTTCCGTACTCGCGCAAACATCATGTACAACTAATGCCAGAACCCACAACTCTGCCCTTTTTATCCACCTCAGAGAACAGAGACAAAGTCAACCATGCTGTGGTATTCATTCTTTTTATTATCCCCATCATCAAACACACACTCATGAGGGTCTTGAGAGGGGCGACTGTATGTGACGTGTTGTATGTGTTTTTCTCGGCGACGTCCGTGTCTATCATCCGGGCACATCACCTGTGCGCCTGCATTGGGGTATGTATGAGGGTCTTCATGCGCGCGCGCTGCGGATTCACCCACGCACTGCCGGATAACCCGCGCGTGCTGCGGCATCAGATCACCCCCGCGCGCGCGCGCTGCGGCCGGAGTAACCCGCGCGCTGCGGCCGGGGCGGGCCGGGCCGGGTTTGGAGGTGAAACCCGGAAGTGACGTCACAACCCACGTGACCTGCGCAGCAGAATGGAAACGACACCCTAGTCTAGCCCCCTCACATAGGCTTCACATGGATACATCACTCGATCCCATCGGCCCACTAGTGGCCCACCTAGACCCCCAAAACGTCTATTTCCATACCCTTTGGCCACTGTGCATGCGCAGAGTGACGATATTTCAACCCCGCACTCACCCCATCAGATGCCCCCTCACATAGGCTTCACATTGATACCTCACTCGATCCAATCGGCCCACTAGTGGCTCCCATAGATCCCAAAACGTCTATTTCCATACACTTTGTCTATTGCGCATGCGCAGAATGACGATATTCCTACCCCGCACTCACCTCATCGGTTGCCCCCTCACATAGGCTTCACATTGATACCTCACTCGACCCCATCGAACCATTAGTGGCCCACCTAGATCCCAAAACGTCCACCCCGTATGGACCTATACACCCATAGCCATGCAGTATAGGCCTATGGGCCCTACCCAGGCCTCGGTGACTTTTTCCAAAAATTTCACCGTTTCGCTCCGGGACCCTTCCCATCGTGTTCTAAATGACGAGACGTGAAAAACAAATCCAAGCAACCCATATCACAATGAACGTGTGTGAATTTCCCAGGTTGGACCTATACCCCCCATGGCCAGCCTATGGGCCTATATACAGACCTCGGTGACTTTTCCCAAAAATTTCACCGCTTCGCTCGGGGACCCTTCCCATCGTGTTTTTCTCGGCGAGACGACGAACGAAAAAATGACCATCCCCATACCCCATACAGGCATTTTCCCTTATATTGTATAATACAGACCCCTATTGTAGAGGTAAAGTCCGTGTTCCGCTTTTTATATTTTCGGTAGGCAGGCCCCGATAAGCCCAGGGACCGATATTAACCCTTTTGGCTAGAGTTGATAGGGGTTTTCCCCTATTTTAGGGGTAAAGTCCGTGTTCCGCTTTTTACAGTTTCGGGAAAAAATCCCTAATTTTACATGCACCCACCCCATTGACTTGATAGGCAGGTCCCAATAAGTCCGGGGACCGATGTTAGCCCTTTTGGCTAGGGTTGATAGGTGTTTTCCCCCATTTTAGGGGTTAAGTCCGTGTTCCGCTTTTTATAGCTTCGGGAAAAAATCCTAATTTTACATGCACCCACCCCATTGACTTGATAGGCAGGTCTCAATAAGCCCGGGGACCGATATTAGCCCTTTTGGCTAGGGTTGATAGGTTTTTTCCCCTATTTTAGGGGTAAAGTCCGTGTTCCGCTTTTTATAGTTTCGGGAAAAAATCCTAATTTTACATGCACCCACCCATGACTGGATGCCCCTTCACGAATGCTTCACTTTGATACCCCACTCGACCCAATCGGACCATGCAACGTATTTG
>JAVTVY010056208.1:0-29804 GCA_036873755.1 Hanleya hanleyi | reverse complement strand
ATCTGTGGTTGTTTACAGTGCGAGTGTTTACATTGAGAGTGTGAGCTATTTTCGCGTAATGCTCAGCATGATTATGTGGTGGCAACGCAGATCTGTGGTTGTTTACAGTGAGAGTGTTTACAGTGAGAATGTGAGCTATTTTCGCGTAATGCTCAGCATGATTGTGTGGTGGCAACGCCGATCTGTAGTTGTTTACAGTGAGAGTGTTTACAGTGAGAATGTGAGCTCTTTCTGCGTAATACTCAGCATGATTGTGTGGTGGCAACGCAGATCTGTGGTTGTTTACAGTGCGAGTGTTTACATTGAGAGTGTGAGCTATTTTCGCGTAATGCTCAGCATGATTGTGTGGTGGCAAAGCAGATCTGTATTTGTTTACAGTGAGAGTGTTTACAGTGGGAATGTGACCTCCTTTCGCGTGATGCTCAGCATGATTGTGTGGTGGCAACGCAGATCTGTATTTGTTTACAGTGAGGGTGTTTACAGTGGGAATGTGAACTCTTTCCGCGTAATACTCAGCATGATTGTGTGGTGGCAAAGCAGATCTGCATTTGTTTACAGTGAGAGTGTTTACAGTGGGAATGTGAACTGCTTCCGCGTAATGCTCAGCATGATTGTGTGGTGGCAACGCAGATCTGTATTTGTTTACAGTGAGAGTGTTTACAGTGAGAATATGAACTTTTTCTGCGTAATACTCAGCATGATTGTGTGGAGGGAACGCAGATCTGTGGTTGTTTACAGTGCGAGTGTTTACATTGAGAGTGTGAGCTATTTTCGCGTAATGCTCAGCATGATTATGTGGTGGCAACGCAGATCTGTGGTTGTTTACAGTGAGAGTGTTTACAGTGAGAATGTGAGCTATTTTCGCGTAATGCTCAGCATGATTGTGTGGTGGCAACGCCGATCTGTAGTTGTTTACAGTGAGAGTGTTTACAGTGGGAATGTGAACCATTTCAGCGTAATACTCAGCATGATTGTGTGGTGGCAAAGCAGATCTGTATTTCTTTACTGTGAGAGTGTTTACAGTGGGAATGCGAACTCCTTCCACGTAATGCTCAGCATGATTGTGTGGTAGCAAGCAGATCTGTATTTATTTATAGTGAGAGTGTTTACAGTGAGAATGTGAACTCTTTCTGCGCAATGTTCAGCATGATTGTGTGGTGGCAAAGCAAACCTGTATTTCTTTACAGTGAGAGTGTTTACAGTGAGAATGTGAACTCTTTCCGCGTTATGCTCAGCATGATTGTGTGGTGGCAAAGCAGATCTGTGTTTCTTTACAGTGAGAGTGTTTACAGTGAGAATGTGAGCTATTTTCGCGTAATGCTCAGCATGATTGTGTGGTGGCAACGCCGATCTGTAGTTGTTTACAGTGAGAGTGTTTACAGTGAGAATGCGAACTCTTTCTGCGTAATACTCAGCATGATTGTGTGGTGGCAACGCAGATCTGTAGTTGTTTACAGTGCGAGTGTTTACAGTGAGAATGTGAACTCTTTCAGGGTAATACTCAGCATGATTGTGTGGTGGCAAAGCAGATCTGTATTTGTTTATAGTGAGAGTGTTTACAGTGGAAATGTGAACTCCTTCCGCGTAATGCTCAGCATGACTGTGTGGTGGCAAAGCAGATCTGTATTTCGTTATAGTGAGAGTGTTTACAGTGAGAATGTGAACCATTTCAGCGTAATACTCAGCATGATTGTGTGGTGGCAAAGCAGATCTGTATTTCTTTACTGTGAGAGTGTTTACAGTGGGAATGCGAACTCCTTCCACGTAATGCTCAGCATGATTGTGTGGTAGCAAGCAGATCTGTATTTATTTATAGTGAGAGTCTTTACAGTGAGAATGTGAGATCTTTCTGCGCAATGTTCAGAATGATTGTGTGGTGGCAAAGCAAACCTGTATTTCTTTACAGTGAGAGTGTTTACAGTGAGAATGTGAACTCTTTCCGCGTTATGCTCAGCATGATTGTGTGGTGGCAAAGCAGATCTGTGTTTCTTTACAGTGAGAGTGTTTACAGTGAGAATGTGAGCTATTTTCGCGTAATGCTCAGCATGATTGTGTGGTGGCAACGCCGATCTGTAGTTGTTTACAGTGAGAGTGTTTACAGTGAGAATGTGAACTCTTTCTGCGTAATACTCAGCATGATTGTGTGGTGGCAACGCAGATCTGTGGTTGTTTACAGTGCGAGTGTTTACATTGAGAGTGTGAGCTATTTTCGCCTAATGCTCAGCATGATTGTGTGGTGGCAAAGCAGATCTGTATTTGTTTACAGTGAGAGTGTTTACAGTGGGAATGTGACCTCCTTTCGCGTAATGCTCAGCATGATTGTGTGGTGGCAACGCAGATCTGTATTTGTTTACAGTGAGGGTGTTTACAGTGGGAATGTGAACTCTTTCAGCGTAATACTCAGCATGATTGTGTGGTGGCAAAGCAGATCTGCATTTGTTTACAGTGAGAGTGTTTACAGTGGGAATGTGAACTGCTTCCGCGTAATGCTCAGCATGATTGTGTGGTGGCAACGCAGATCTGTATTTGTTTACAGTGAGAGTGTTTACAGTGAGAATATGAACTCTTTCTGCGTAATACTCAGCATGATTGTGTGGAGGGAACGCAGATCTGTGGTTGTTTACAGTGCGAGTGTTTACATTGAGAGTGTGAGCTATTTTCGCGTAATGCTCAGCATGATTATGTGGTGGCAACGCAGATCTGTGGTTGTTTACAGTGAGAGTGTTTACAGTGAGAATGTGAGCTATTTTCGCGTAATGCTCAGCATGATTGTGTGGTGGGAACGCAGATCTGTGGTTGTTTACAGTGCGTGTGTTTACATTGAGAGTGTGAGCTATTTTCGCGTAATGCTCAGCATGATTATGTGGTGCCAACGCAGATCTGTGGTTGTTTACAGTGAGAGTGTTTACAGTGAGAATGTGAGCTATTTTTCGCGTAATGCTCAGCATGATTGTGTGGTGGCAAAGCAGATCTGTATTTGTTTACAATGAGAGTGTTTACAGTGGGAATGTGAACTCCTTCCGCGTAATGCTCAGCATGATTGTGTGGTGGCAACGCAGATCTGTATTTGTTTACAGTGAGAGTGTTTACAGTGGGAATGTGAACTCTTTCAGCGTGATACTCCGCATGATTGTGTGGTGGCAAAGAAGATCTGCATTTGTTTACAGTGAGAGTGTTTACAGTGGTAATGTGAACTCCTTCCGCGTACTGCTCAGCATCATTGTGTGGTGGCAACGCAGATCTGTATTTGTTTACAGTGAGAGTGTTTACAGTGAGAATGTGAACTCTTTCAGCGTAATCCTCAGCATGATTGTGTGGTGGCAAAGCAGATCTATATTTGTTTACTGTGAGAGTGTTTACAGTGGGAATGTGAACTCCTTCCGCGTAATGCTCAGCATGATTGTGTGGTGGCAACGCAGATCTGTGGTTGTTTACAGTGAGAGTGTTTACATTGAGAGTGTGAGCTATTTTCGCGTAATGCTCAACGTGATTGTGTGCTGGCAACGCCGATCTGTAGTTGTTTACATTGAGAGTGTTTACAGTGAGAATGTGAACACTTTCAGCGTCATACTCAGCATGATTATGTGGTGGCAACGCAGATCTGTGATTGTATACAGTGAGAGTGTTTACAGTGAGAATGTGAGCTATTTTCGCGTAATGCTCAGCATGATTGTGTGGTGGCAACGCCGATCTGTAGTTGTTTACAGTGAGAGTGTTTACAGTGAGGATGTGAACTCTTTCTGCGTAATACTCAGCATGATTGTGTGGTGGCAACGCAGATCTGTGGTTGTTTACAGTGCGAGTGTTTACATTGAGAGTGTGAGCTATTTTAGCGTAATGCTCAGCATGATTGTGTGGTGGCAAAGCAGATCTGTGGTTGTTTACAGTGAGAGTGTTTACAGTTACAATGTGAACTCTTTCTGCGTAATACTCAGCATGATTGTGTGGTGGCAGCGCAGATCTGTGGTTGTTTACAGTGAGAGTGTTTACAGTGAGAATGTGAACTCTTTCAGCGTAATACTCAGCATGATTGTGTGGTGGCAACGCCGATCTGTAGTTGTTTACAGTGAGAGTGTTTACAGTGAGAATGTGAACTCTTTCTGCGTAATACTCAGCATGATTGTCTGGTGGCAACGGAGATCTGTGGTTGTTTACAGTAAGAGTGTTTACATTGAGAGTGTGAGCTATTTTCGCGTAATGCTCAGCATGATTGTGTGGTGGCAAAGCAGATCTGTATTTGTTTACAGTGAGAGTGTTTACAGTGAGAATGTGAACTCTTTCAGCGTAATACTCAGCATGATTGTGTGGTGGCAACGCCGATCTGTAGTTGTTTACAGTGAGAGTGTTTACAGTGAGAATGTGAACTCTTTCAGCCTAATACTCAGCATGATTGTCTGGTGGCAACGGAGATCTGTGGTTGTTTACAGTAAGAGTGTTTACATTGAGAGTGTGAGCTATTTTCGCGTAATGCTCAGCATGATTGTGTGGTGGCAAAGCAGATCTGTATTTGTTTACAGTGAGAGTGTTTACAGTGAGAATGTGAAATCTTTCCGCGCAATGCTCAGCATGATTGTGTGGTGGCAACGCCGATCTGTAGTTGTTTACAGTGAGAGTGTTTACAGTGAGAATGTGAGCTATTTTCGCGTGATGCTATGCATGATTGTGTGGTGGCAACGCCGATCTGTAGTTGTTTACAGTGAGAGTGTTTACAGTGAGAATGTGAACTCTTTCTGCCTAATACTCAGCATGATTGTGTGATGGGAACGCAGATCTGTGGTTGTTTACAGTGCGAGTGTTTACATTGAGAGTGTGAGCTATTTTCGCGTAATGCTCAGCATGATTGTGTGGTGGCAACGCAGATCTGTAGTTGTTTACAGTGCGAGTGTTTACAGTGAGAATGTGAACTCTTTCAGCGTAATACTCAGCATGATTGCGTGGTGGCAAAGCAGATCTGTATTTGTTTATAGTGAGAGTGTTTACAGTGGAAATGTGAACTCCTTCCGCGCAATGCTCAGCATGATTGTGTGGTGGCAAAGCAGATCTGTATTTCTTTATAGTGAGAGTGTTTACAGTGAGAATGTGAACTATTTCAGCGTAATACTCAGCATGATTGTGTGGTGCCAAAGCAGATCTGTATTTCTTTACTGTGAGAGTGTTTACAGTGGGAATGCGAACTTCTTCCGCGTAATGCTCAGCATGATTGTGTGGTAGCAAGCAGATCTGTATTTATTTATAGTGAGAGTGTTTACAGTGAGAATGTGAAATCTTTCTGCGCAATGCTCAGCATGATTGTGTGGTGGCAAAGCAGATCTCTATTTCTTTACAGTGAGAGTGTTTACAGTGAGAATGTGAACTCTTTCCGCGTTATGCTCAGCATGATTGTGTGGTGGCAAAGCAGATCTGTGTTTCTTTAAAGTGAGAGTGTTTAGAGTGAGAATGTGAACTCTTTCCGCGTAATGCTCAGCATGATTGTGTGGTGGCAAAGCAGATCTGTATTTCTTTACAGTGAGAGTTTTTACATTGAGAATGTGAACTCTTTCCGCGTAATACTCAGCATGATTGTGTGGAGGCAATGCAGATCTGTATTTGTTTACAGTGATAATGTTTACAGCGAGAATCTGAACTCTTTCCGAGTAATGCTCAGCATGATTGTGTGATGGCAAAGCAGATCTGTAGCTGTTTACAGTGAGAGTGTTTACATTGAGAGTTTTTAGAGTGAGAGTGTTTACAGTGAGAGTGTTTACAGTGAGAGTTTTCACAGTGAGAGTTTTTACAGTGAGAGTGTTTACAGTGAGAGTGTTTACAGTGAGAATGTGAACTCTTTCCGCGTAATGCTCAGCATGATTGTGTGGTGGCAAAGCAGATCTGTGTTTCTTTACAGTGAGAGTGTTTACAGTGAGAATGTGAACTCTTTCCTCGTAATGCTCAGCATGATTGTGTGGTGGC
Source organism: Hanleya hanleyi (assembly GCA_036873755.1). Classification (NCBI taxonomy): domain Eukaryota; kingdom Metazoa; phylum Mollusca; class Polyplacophora; order Lepidopleurida; family Hanleyidae; genus Hanleya; species Hanleya hanleyi. The sequence goes on along the minus strand of JAVTVY010056208.1, from coordinate 23,858 downwards.
AAAGCAGATCTGTATTTCTTTACAGTGAGAGTGTTTACAGTGAGAATGTAAACTCTTTCCGCGTAATGCTCAGCATGATTGTGTGGTGGCAGAGCAGATCTGTGGTTGTTTACAGTGAGAGTGTTTACATTGAGAGTGTGAGCTATTTTCGCGTAATGCTCAGCATGATTGTGTGGTGGCAAAGCAGATCTGTATTTGTTTACAGTGAGAGTGTTTACTGTGAGAATTTGAACTATGCGCGCGTAATGCTATGCATGATTATGTGATGGCAAAGCAGATCTGTGGTTGTTTACAGTGAGAGTGTTTACATTGAGAGTGTGAGCTATTTTCGCGTAATGCTCAGCATGATTGTGTGGTGGCAACGCAGATCTGTGGCTGTTTACAGTGAGAGTGTTTACAGTGAGAATGTGAGTTATTTTCGCGTAATGCGCAGAATGATTGTGTGGTGGCAATGCAGATCTGTAGTTGTTTACAGTGAGAATGTGAACTCTTTCTGCGTAATACTCAGCATGATTGTGTGTTGCCAACGCAGATCTGTGGTTGTTTACAGTGCGAGTGTTTACATTGAGAGTGTGAGCTATTTTCGCGTAATGCTCAGCATGATTGTGTGGTGGCAAAGGAGATCTGTAGTGGTTTACAGTGCGAGTGTTTACAGTGAGAATGTGAACTCTTTCAGCGTAATACTCAGCATGATTGTGTGGTGGCAAAGCAGATCTGTATTTGTTTACAGTGAGAGTGTTTACAGTGGGAATGTGAACTCCTTCCGCGTTATGCTCGCATGATTGTGTGGTGGCAAGCAGATCTGTATTTGTTGATAGTGAGAGTGTTTACAGTGAGAATGTGAACTATTTCAGCGTAATACTCAGCATGATTGTGTGGTGGCAAAGCAGATCTGTGGTTGTTTACAGTCAGAGTGTTTACAGTGAGAATGTGAACTATTTCAGCGTAATACTCAGCCTGATTGTGTGTTGGCAAAGCAGATCTGTATTTCTTTACTGTGATAGTGTTTACAGTGGGAATGCGAACTCCTTCCGCGTAATGCTCAGCATGATTGTGTGGTGGCAGAGCAGATCTGTGGTTGTTTACAGTAAGAGTGTTTACTTTGAGAGTGTGATCTATTTTCGCGTATTGCTCAGCATGATTGTGTGGTGGCAAAGCAGATCTGTGGTTGTTTACAGTAAGAGTGTTTACATTGAGAGTGTGAGCTATTTTCGCGTAATGCTCAGCATGATTGTGTGGTGGCAACGCAGATCTGTGGCTGTTTACAGTGAGAGTGTTTACAGTGAGAATGTGAGCTATTTTCGCGTAATGCTCAGCATGACTGTGTGGTGGCAGAGCAGATCTGTGGTTGTTTACAGTGCGAGTGTTTACATTGAGAGTGTGAGCTGTTTTCGCGTAATGCTCAGCATGATTGTGTGGTGGCAAATCAGATCTGTATTTGTTTACAGTGAGAGTGTTTACTGTGAGAATTTGAACTATGGGCGCGTAATTCTATGCATGATTATGTGATGGCAAAGCAGATCTGTGGTTGTTTATAGTGAGAGTGTTTACATTGAGAGTGTGAGCTATTTTCGCGTAATGCTCAGCATGATTGTGTGGTGGCAACGCAGATCTGTGGCTGTTTACAGTGAGAGTGTTTACAGTGAGAATGTGAGTTATTTTCGCGTAATGCTCAGCATGATTGTGTGGTGGCAATGCAGATCTGTAGTTGTTTACAGTGAGAGTGTTTACAGTGAGAATGTGAACTCTTTCTGCGTAATACTCAGCATGATTGTGTGGTGGCAACGCAGATCTGTGGTTGTTTACAGTGCGAGTGCTTACATTGAGAGTGTGAGCTATTTTCGCGTAATGCTCAGCATGATTGTGTGGTGGCAAAGCAGATCTGTAGTTGTTTACAGTGCGAGTGTTTACAGTGAGAATGTGAACTCTTTCAGCGTAATACTCAGCATGATTGTGTGGTAGCAAAGCAGATCTGTATTTGTTTACAGTGAGAGTGTTTACAATGGGAATGTGAACTCCTTCCGCGTTATGCTCGCATGATTGTGTGGTGGCAAGCAGATCTGTATTTGTTGATAGTGAGAGTGTTTACAGTGAGAATGTGAACTCTTTCACCGTAATACTCAGCATGATTGGGTGGTGGCAACGCAGATCTGTGGTTGTTTACAGTGAGAGTGTTTACAGTGAGAATGTGAACTATTTCAGCGTAATACTCAGCCTGATTGTGTGTTGGCAAAGCAGATCTCTATTTCTTTACTGTGAGAGTGTTTACAGTGGGAATGCGAACTCCTTCCGCGTGATGCTCAGCATGATTGTGTGGTGGCAGAGCAGATCTGTGGTTGTTTACAGTAAGAGTGTTTACATTGAGAGTGTGAGCTATTTTCGCGTAATGCTCAGCATGATTGTGTGGTGGCAAAGCAGATCTGTGGTTGTTTACAGTAAGAGTGTTTACATTGAGAGTGTGAGCTATTTTCGCGTAATGCTCAGCATGATTGTGTGGTGGCAACGCAGATCTGTGGCTGTTTACAGTGAGAGTGTTTACAGTGAGAATGTGAGCTATTTTCGCGTAATGCTCAGCATGACTGTGTGGTGGCAGAGCAGATCTGTGGTTGTTTACAGTGCGAGTGTTTACATTGAGAGTGTGAGCTGTTTTCGCGTAATGCTCAGCATGATTGTATGGTGGCAAATCAGATCTGTATTTCTTTACAGTGAGAGTGCTTACTGTGAGAATTTGAACTATGCGCGCGTAATACTATGCATGATTATGTGATGGCAAAGCAGATCTGTGGTTGTTTATAGTGAGAGTGTTTACATTGAGAGTGTGAGCTATTTTCGCGTAATGTTCAGCATGATTATGTGGTGGCAAAGCAGATCTGTGGTTGTTTACAGTAAGAGTGTTTACATTGAGAGTGTGGGCTATTTTCGCGTAATGCCCAGCATGATTGTGTGGTGGCAACGCAGATCTGTGGCTGTTTACAGTGAGAGTGTTTACAGTGAGAATGTGAGCTATTTTCGCGTAATGCTCAGCATGATTGTGTGGTGGCAAATGCAGATCTGTAGTTGTTTACAGTGAGAGTGTTTACAGTGAGAATGTGAACTCTTTCTGCGTAATACTCAGCATGATTGTGTGGTGGCAACGCAGATCTGTGGTTGTTTACAGTGCGAGTGTTTACATTGAGAGTATGAGCTATTTTCGCGTAATGCTCAGCATGACTGTGTGGTGGCAAATCAGATCTGTAGTTGTTTACAGTGCGAGTGTTTACAGAGAGAATGTGAACTCTTTCAGCTTAATACTCAGCATGATTGTGTGGTGGCAAAGCAGATCTGTATTTGTTTACAGTGAGAGTGTTTACTGTGAGAATTTGAACTATGCTCGCGTAATGATATGCATGATTATGTGATGGCAAAGCAGATCTGTGGTTGTTTACAGTGAGAGTGTTTACATTGAGAGTGTGAGCTATTTTCGCGTAATGCTGAGCATGGTTGTGTGGTGGCAACGCAGATCTGTGGCTGTTTACAGTGAGAGTGTTTACAGTGAGAATGTGAGCTATTTTCGCGTATTGCTCAGCATGATTGTGTGTTGGCAATGCAGATCTGTAGTTGTTTACAGTGAGAGTGTTTACAGTGACAATGTGAACTCTTTCCGAGTAATGCTCAGCATGATTGTGTGATGGCAAAGCAGATCTGTATTTCTTTACAGTGAGAGTGTTTACATTGAGAATGTGAACTCTTTCTGCGTAATGCTCAGCATGATTGTGCGGTGGCAAAGCAGATCTGTAGTTGTTTACAGTGAGAGAGTTCACAGTGAGAGTGTGAGCTATTTTCGCGTAATGCTCAGCATGATTGTGTGGTGGCAACGCCGATCTGTAGTTGTTTACAGTGAGAGTGTTTACAGTGAGAATGTGAACTCTTTCTGCGTAACACTCAGCATGACTGTGTGGTGGCAAAGGAGATCTGTAGTTGTTTACAGTGAGAGTGTTTACAGTGAGAATGTGAGCTATTTTTGCGTAATGCGCAGCATGATTGTGTGGTGGCAACGCCGATCTGTAGTTGTTTACAGTGAGAGTGTTTACAGTGAGAATGTGAACTCTTTTTGCGTAATACTCAGCATCATTGTGTGATAGCAACGCAGATCTGTGGTTGTTTACAGTGCGAGTGTTTACAGTGAGAATGTGAACTCTTTCAGCGTAATACTCAGCATGATTGTGTGGTGGCAACGCAGATCTGTAGTTGTTTACAGTGAGAGTGTTTACAGTGAGAATGTGAACTATTTCAGCGTAATACTCAGCCTGATTGTGTGTTGGCAAAGCAGATCTGTATTTCTTTACAGTGAGAGTGTTTACAGTGGGAATGCGAACTCCTTCCGCGTGATGCTCAGCATGATTGTGTGGTGGCAGAGCAGATCTGTGGTTGTTTACAGTAAGAGTGTTTACATTGAGAGTGTGAGCTATTTTCGCGTAATGCTCAGCATGTTTGTGTGGTGGCAAAGCAGATCTGTGGTTGTTTACAGTGAGAGTGTTTACATTGAGAGTGTGAGCTATTTTCGCGTAATGCTCAGCATGATTGTGTGGTGGCAACGCAGATCTGTGGCTGTTTACAGTGAGAGTGTTTACAGTGAGAATGTGAGCAGATCTGTGGTTGTTTACAGTGCGAGTGTTTACATTGAGAGTGTGAGCTGTTTTCGCGTAATGCTCAGCATGATTGTATGGTGGCAAATCAGATCTGTATTTCTTTACAGTGAGAGTGCTTACTGTGAGAATTTGAACTATGCGCGCGTAATACTATGCATGATTATGTGATGGCAAAGCAGATCTGTGGTTGTTTATAGTGAGAGTGTTTACATTGAGAGTGTGAGCTATTTTCGCGTAATGCTCAGCATGATTATGTGGTGGCAAAGCAGATCTGTGGTTGTTTACAGTAAGAGTGTTTACATTGAGAGTGTGGGCTATTTTCGCGTAATGCCCAGCATGATTGTGTGGTGGCAACGCAGATCTGTGGCTGTTTACAGTGAGAGTGTTTACAGTGAGAATGTGAGCTATTTTCGCGTAATGCTCAGCATGATTGTGTGTGGCAAATGCAGATCTGTAGTTGTTTACAGTGAGAGTGTTTACAGTGCAGATCTGTTGTTTACAGTGAGAGTGTTTACAGTGAGTATCTAGTGTACTATGCTCCGCATGCATGTTGTGACAAACGAATGTTCGCATCAATCTCACGGTGAAACATATTCTTATAGACTGTATAGATTTTGAGATTGTAAGAGATACTTTTTATCGAGCAGCTAGGCTGGAAGATCTTTATGGCGGAGTAAAAGCAGATTGTATTTTAGATTATCTGAGAGAGATGGGTTTGTTGTACAAATTTTTATGCTTGTACCTGTTTTAACCCTATCTGGCCTGGGCGATTTTGGGTGTACCGCTGCCTGGGCGGGGGGCGGAAAGTGCCCCCCTCCCCAATATATTTTCGCTATCACTAAGGCTAGAGGCCTGAAACTTACACTATATCTTTAGGTCAAGCTCTATAAGCAAAAAAAAACAAGATGGCCGCCATGATGACGTCACTGTGACGTCATTTTCAAAAAGAGCATTTTTGGACGATTTTTCGGTCAAAATCTTCGAATTTTTAATTTTTGTTTTTCCTTCGCAAAAACTGCATGATAAATTAGTAAATGATAATCTGATAAGAAATAAAATAAGTTTCACCCACTTTTCCGTACAGAAAAGCAAAAATTTGGAAGAAATATGACGAAAACATCACTTTTTCTGGTTCCTCCACATGGCCGCCATTTTGAATTTACCCATGATCTGCTGCCCGTGAGGTTATGCAAATAGGCTCAAAATGACCCCAATATGATAACCTATAACGTCACGAAGTTTCAGCTCTTCATTTTTTTGGCGTTCCGGAGATATCGCAGAAAGTTTGGTGGGGTGGGAGCATTCTTCAAACTTATATCAATAAAATTTATTACTGTCGCAATCTTTGTGAGTGAATGTGTTTGACATAAACAAGGAAACGAAAGGAAAAAGGTTAGTGCTCAGTTGTCAGGAAAGCATTTCGTGGTCGTATTTTGCTATCAGTGCGGAAACCCTGTTGAACACATTCAACAACAATGTCTGCAAGGATCTATAATTGCGGACATGTTCTTACTATTTCAACTATAGCTGAAAAAGTCCTATGGAATATAATCTTTAATTTCCTTCTCCGGAATTACCTTATTTAGTTCCTTGGCGTTTCAACAAACTGAGCCATTCTTTTCACACTGAAACCCGAAGGCTCTTACATTGCGATTTAATGGTGTAGTCCACAGCGCCAATTCACCTCATCATTTTGGCATGAAAATGTACTGCTCCCATAAGGGTACCGTACTAAACCCAGGTCAAAGTACATCCATAGTAACCGTCGTTCATGAAGTACCCCAATAATTTACTCTATGAGAGAAGCGTTGTACAAACGCCACTGTCGACTAGGGTGGACAAAAACCAGAAACGGGAATTAATAACAGGCGCGCGCTCAGATATTCAATATCATGCCACCATGATGTTATTTAATATCATGCCACCATGATGTTATTCAATATCATGCCACCATGATGTTATTTACAGTAAATCCTTATCACTGACTAGTATTTTAGGTCCAACTAAATTTCCAATTAACCGTAACATATATAGGAGATGACAAAAAGAGGCCGGCGTACGGACTTGAAGTCATATGATGACACATACCAATATTCTGCGTACGTATCAAAAAACACCACATGGAGCAGGAATGATACATGCGATGATTTGTATCTTTGCCACGCTTTTATTGTAGATGTTCTTGACTGACATGCTTATACAGCCCTAAGACCAGCTTGAACAGTGTTATTATGTTATTAACCAAGTACTTTCATAGTTGTTTACAGTGAGAGTGTTTACAGTGAGAATGTGAGCTATTTTCGCGTAATGCTCAGCATGATTGTGTGGTGGCAACGCAGATCTGTATTTCTTTACAGTGAGAGTGTTTACAGTGAGAATGTAAACTCTTTCCGCGTACTGCTCAGCATGATTGTGTGGTGGCCGAGCAGATCTGTGGTTGTTTACAGTGAGAGTGTTTACATTGAGAGTGTGAGCTATTTTCGCGTCATGCTCAGCATGATTGTGTGGTGGCAAAGCAGATCTGTGGTTGTTTACAGTAAGAGTGTTTACATTGACAGTGTGAGCTATTTTCGCATAATGCTCAGCATGATTGTGTGGTGGCAAAGCAGATCTGTGGTTGTTTACAGTGCGAGTGTTTACATTGAGAGTGTGAGCTATTTTCGCGTAATGCTCAGCATGATTGTGTGGTGGCAACGCCGATCTGTAGTTGTTTACAGTGAGAGTGTTTACAGTGAGAATGTGAACTCTTTCCGCGTAATGCTCAGCATGATTGTGTGGTGGCAACGCCGATCTGTAGTTGTTTACAGTGAGAGTGTTTACAGTGAGAATGTGAACTCTTTCTGCGTAATACTCAGCATGATTGTGTGGTGGCAACGCAGATCTGTGGTTGTTTACAGTGCGAGTGTTTACATTGAGAGTGTGAGCTATTTTCGCGTAAGGCTCAGCATGATTGTGTGGTGGCAAAGCAGATCTGTATTTGTTTACAGTGAGAGTGTTTACAGTGGGAATGTGAACTCCTTCCGCGTAATGCTCAGCATGATTGTGTGGTGGCAACGCCGATCTGTATTTGTTTACAGTGAGAGTGTTTACAGTGAGAATGTGAACTCTTTCTGCGTAATACTCAGCATGATTGTGTGGTGGGAACGCAGATCTGTGTTTGTTTACAGTGCGAGTGTTTACATTGAGAGTGAGCTATTTTCGCGTCATGCTCAGCATGAATATGTGGTGGCAACGCAGATCTGTGGCTGTTTACAGTGAGTGTGTTTACAGTGAGAATGTGAGCTATTTTCGCGTAATGCTCAGCATGATTGTGTGGTGGCACGCCGATCTGTAGTTGTTTACAGTGAGAGTGTTTACAGTGAGAATGGGAACTGTTTCTGCGTAATACTCAACATGATTGTGTGGTGGGAAGGCCGATCTGTGGTTGTTTACAGTGCGAGTGTTTACATTGAGAGTGTGAGCTATTTTCGCGTAATGCTCAGCATGATTATGTGGTGGCAACGCAGATCTGTGGTTGTTTACAGTGAGAGTATTTACAGTGAGAATGTGAGCTATTTTCGCGTAATGCTCAGCATGATTGTGTGGTGGCAACGCCGATCTGTAGTTGTTTACAGTGAGAGTGTTTACAGTGAGAATGTGAGCTCTTTCTGCGTAATACTCAGCATGATTGTGTGGTGGCAACGCAGATCTGTGGTTGTTTACAGTGCGAGTGTTTACATTGAGAGTGTGAGCTATTTTCGCGTAATGCTCAGCATGATTGTGTGGTGGCAAAGCAGATCTGTATTTGTTTACAGTGAGAGTGTTTACAGTGGGAATGTGAACTCCTTCCGCGTAATGCTCAGCATGATTGTGTGGTGGCAACGCAGATCTGTATTTGTTTACAGTGAGAGTGTTTACAGTGGGAATGTGAACTCTTTCAGCGTAATACTCAGCATGATTGTGTGGTGGCAAAGCAGATCTGCATTTGTTTACAGTGAGAGTGTTTACAGTGGGAATGTGAACTCCTTCCGCGTAATGCTCAGCATGATTGTGTGGTGGCAACGCAGATCTGTATTTGTTTACAGTGAGAATGTTTACAGTGAGAATGTGGACTCTTTCTGCGTAATACTCAGCATGATTGCGCGGTGGGAACGCAGATCTGTGGTTGTTTACAGTGCGAGGGTTTACAGTGAGAATGTAAACTCTTTCCGCGTAATGCTCAGCATGATTATGTGGTGGCAACGCAGATCTGTGGTTGTTTACAGTGAGAGTGTTTACAGTGAGAATGTGAGCTATTTTCGCGTAATGCTCAGCATGATTGTGTGGTGGCAACGCCGATCTGTAGTTGTTTACAGTGAGAGTGTTTACAGTGAGAATGCGAACTCTTTCTGCGTAATACTCAGCATGATTGTGTGGTGGCAACGCAGATCTGTAGTTGTTTACAGTGCGAGTGTTTACAGTGAGAATGTGAACTCTTTCAGGGTAATACTCAGCATGAATGTGTGGTGGCAAAGCAGATCTGTATTTGTTTATAGTGAGAGTGTTTACAGTGGAAATGTGAACTCCTTCCGCGTAATGCTCAGCATGACTGTGTGGTGGCAAAGCAGATCTGTATTTCTTTATAGTGAGAGTGTTTACAGTGAGAATGTGAACCATTTCAGCGTAATACTCAGCATGATTGTGTGGTGGCAAAGCAGATCTGTATTTCTTTACTGTGAGAGTGTTTACAGTGGGAATGCGAACTCCTTCCACGTAATGCTCAGCATGATTGTGTGGTAGCAAGCAGATCTGTATTTATTTATAGTGAGAGTGTTTACAGTGAGAATGTGAGATCTTTCTGCGCAATGTTCAGCATGATTGTGTGGTGGCAAAGCAAACCTGTATTTCTTTACAGTGAGAGTGTTTACAGTGAGAATGTGAACTCTTTCCGCGTTATGCTCAGCATGATTGTGTGGTGGCAAAGCAGATCTGTGTTTCTTTACAGTGAGAGTGTTTACAGTGAGAATGTGAGCTATTTTCGCGTAATGCTCAGCATGATTGTGTGGTGGCAACGCCGATCCGTAGTTGTTTACAGTGGGAGTGTTTACAGTGAGAATGTGAACTCTTTCTGCGTAATACTCAGCATGATTGTGTGGTGGCAACGCAGATCTGTGGTTGTTTACAGTGCGAGTGTTTACATTGAGAGTGTGAGCTATTTTCGCCTAATGCTCAGCATGATTGTGTGGTGGCAAAGCAGATCTGTATTTGTTTACAGTGAGAGTGTTTACAGTGGGAATGTGACCTCCTTTCGCGTAATGCTCAGCATGATTGTGTGGTGGCAACGCAGATCTGTATTTGTTTACAGTGAGGGTGTTTACAGTGGGAATGTGAACTCTTTCAGCGTAATACTCAGCATGATTGTGTGGTGGCAAAGCAGATCTGCATTTGTTTACAGTGAGAGTGTTTACAGTGGGAATGTGAACTCCTTCCGCGTAATGCTCAGCATGATTGTGTGGTGGCAACGCAGATCTGTATTTGTTTACAGTGAGAGTGTTTACAGTGAGAATATGAACTCTTTCTGCGTAATACTCAGCATGATTGTGTGGAGGGAACGCAGATCTGTGGTTGTTTACAGTGCGAGTGTTTACATTGAGAGTGTGAGCTATTTTCGCGTAATGCTCAGCATGATTATGTGGTGGCAACGCAGATCTGTGGTTGTTTACAGTGAGAGTGTTTACAGTGAGAATGTGAGCTATTTTCGCGTAATGCTCAGCATGATTGTGTGGTGGCAACTCCGATCTGTAGTTGTTTACAGTGAGAGTGTTTACAGTGAGAATGCGAACTCTTTCTGCGTAATACTCAGCATGATTGTGTGGTGGCAACGCAGATCTGTAGTTGTTTACAGTGCGAGTGTTTACAGTGAGAATGTGAACTCTTTCAGGGTAATACTCAGCATGATTGTGTGGTGGCAAAGCAGATTTGTATTTGTTTATAGTGAGAGTGTTTACAGTGGAAATGTGAGCTCCTTCCGCGTAATGCTCAGCATGACTGTGTGGTGGCAAAGCAGATCTGTATTTCTTTATAGTGAGAGTGTTTACAGTGAAAATGTGAACTCTTTCTGCGTAATACTCAGCATGATTGTGTGGTGGGAACGCAGATCTGTGTTTGTTTACAGTGCGAGTGTTTACATTGAGAGTGTGAGCTATTTTCGCGTAATGCTCAGCATGATTATGTGGTGGCAACGCAGATCTGTATTTGTTTACAGTGAGAGTGTTTACAGTGAGAATGTGAACTCTTTCTGCGTAATACTCAGCATGATTGTGTGGTGGGAACGCAGATCTGTGTTTGTTTACAGTGCGAGTGTTTACATTGAGAGTGTGAGCTATTTTCGCGTAATGCTCAGCATGATTATGTGGTGGCAACGCAGATCTGTGGTTGTTTACAGTGAGAGTGTTTACAGTGAGAATGTGAGCTATTTTCGCGTAATGCTCAGCATGATTGTGTGGTGGCAACGCCGATCTGTATTTGTTTACAGTGAGAGTGTTTACAGTGAGAATGTGAGCTCTTTCTGCGTAATACTCAGCATGATTGTGTGGTGGCAACGCAGATCTGTGGTTGTTTACAGTGCGAGTGTTTACATTGAGAGTGTGAGCTATTTTCGCGTAATGCTCAGCATGATTGTGTGGTGGCAAAGCAGATCTGTATTTGTTTACAGTGAGAGTGTTTACAGTGGGAATGTGACCTCCTTTCGCGTGATGCTCAGCATGATTGTGTGGTGGCAACGCAGATCTGTATTTGTTTACAGTGAGGGTGTTTACAGTGGGAATGTGAACTCTTTCCGCGTAATACTCAGCATGATTGTGTGGTGGCAAAGCAGATCTGCATTTGTTTACAGTGAGAGTGTTTACAGTGGGAATGTGAACTGCTTCCGCGTAATGCTCAGCATGATTGTGTGGTGGCAACGCAGATCTGTATTTGTTTACAGTGAGAGTGTTTACAGTGAGAATATGAACTCTTTCTGCGTAATACTCAGCATGATTGTGTGGAGGGAACGCAGATCTGTGGTTGTTTACAGTGCGAGTGTTTACATTGAGAGTGTGAGCTATTTTCGCGTAATGCTCAGCATGATTATGTGGTGGCAACGCAGATCTGTGGTTGTTTACAGTGGGAGTGTTTACAGTGAGAATGTGAGCTATTTTCGCGTAATGCTCAGCATGATTGTGTGGTGGCAACGCCGATCTGTAGTTGTTTACAGTGAGAGTGTTTACAGTGAGAATGCGAACTCTTTCTGCGTAATACTCAGCATGATTGTGTGGTGGCAACGCAGATCTGTAGTTGGTTACAGTGCGAGTGTTTACAGTGAGAATGTGAACTCTTTCAGGGTAATACTCAGCATGATTGTGTGGTGGCAAAGCAGATCTGTATTTGTTTATAGTGAGAGTGTTTACAGTGGAAATGTGAACTCCTTCCGCGTAATGCTCAGCATGACTGTGTGGTGGCAAAGCAGATCTGTATTTCTTTATAGTGAGAGTGTTTACAGTGAGAATGTGAACCATTTCAGCGTAATACTCAGCATGATTGTGTGGTGGCAAAGCAGATCTGTATTTCTTTACTGTGAGAGTGTTTACAGTGGGAATGCGAACTCCTTCCACGTAATGCTCAGCATGATTGTGTGGTAGCAAGCAGATCTGTATTTATTTATAGTGAGAGTCTTTACAGTGAGAATGTGAGATCTTTCTGCGCAATGTTCAGCATGATTGTGTGGTGGCAAAGCAAACCTGTATTTCTTTACAGTGAGAGTGTTTACAGTGAGAATGTGAACTCTTTCCGCGTTATGCTCAGCATGATTGTGTGGTGGCAAAGCAGATCTGTGTTTCTTTACAGTGAGAGTGTTTACAGTGAGAATGTGAGCTATTTTCGCGTAATGCTCAGCATGATTGTGTGGTGGCAACGCCGATCCGTAGTTGTTTACAGTGGGAGTGTTTACAGTGAGAATGTGAACTCTTTCTGCGTAATACTCAGCATGATTGTGTGGTGGCAACGCAGATCTGTGGTTGTTTACAGTGCGAGTGTTTACATTGAGAGTGTGAGCTATTTTCGCCTAATGCTCAGCATGATTGTGTGGTGGCAAAGCAGATCTGTATTTGTTTACAGTGAGAGTGTTTACAGTGGGAATGTGACCTCCTTTCGCGTAATGCTCAGCATGATTGTGTGGTGGCAACGCAGATCTGTATTTGTTTACAGTGAGGGTGTTTACAGTGGGAATGTGAACTCTTTCAGCGTAATACTCAGCATGATTGTGTGGTAGCAAAGCAGATCTGCATTTGTTTACAGTGAGAGTGTTTACAGTGGGAATGTGAACTCCTTCCGCGTAATGCTCAGCATGATTGTGTGGTGGCAACGCAGATCTGTATTTGTTTACAGTGAGAGTGTTTACAGTGAGAATATGAACTCTTTCTGCGTAATAATCAGCATGATTGTGTGGAGGGAACGCAGATCTGTGGTTGTTTACAGTGCGAGTGTTTACATTGAGAGTGTGAGCTATTTTCGCGTAATGCTCAGCATGATTATGTGGTGGCAACGCAGATCTGTGGTTGTTTACAGTGAGAGTGTTTACAGTGAGAATGTGAGCTATTTTCGCGTAATGCTCAGCATGATTGTGTGGTGGCAACGCCGATCTGTAGTTGTTTACAGTGAGAGTGTTTACAGTGAGAATGCGAACTCTTTCTGCGTAATACTCAGCATGATTGTGTGGTGGCAACGCAGATCTGTAGTTGGTTACAGTGCGAGTGTTTACAGTGAGAATGTGAACTCTTTCAGGGTAATACTCAGCATGATTGTGTGGTGGCAAAGCAGATCTGTATTTGTTTATAGTGAGAGTGTTTACAGTGGAAATGTGAACTCCTTCCGCGTAATGCTCAGCATGACTGTGTGGTGGCAAAGCAGATCTGTATTTCGTTATAGTGAGAGTGTTTACAGTGAGAATGTGAACCATTTCAGCGTAATACTCAGCATGATTGTGTGGTGGCAAAGCAGATCTGTATTTCTTTACTGTGAGAGTGTTTACAGTGGGAATGCGAACTCCTTCCACGTAATGCTCAGCATGATTGTGTGGTAGCAAGCAGATCTGTATTTATTTATAGTGAGAGTGTTTACAGTGAGAATGTGAGATCTTTCTGCGCAATGTTCAGCATGATTGTGTGGTGGCAAAGCAAACCTGTATTTCTTTACAGTGAGAGTGTTTACAGTGAGAATGTGAACTCTTTCCGCGTTATGCTCAGCATGATTGTGTGGTGGCAAAGCAGATCTGTGTTTCTTTACAGTGAGAGTGTTTACAGTGAGAATGTGAGCTATTTTCGCGTAATGCTCAGCATGATTGTGTGGTGGCAACGCCGATCTGTAGTTGTTTACAGTGAGAGTGTTTACAGTGAGAATGTGAACTCTTTCTGCGTAATACTCAGCATGATTGTGTGGTGGCAACGTAGATCTGTGGTTGTTTACAGTGCGAGTGTTTACATTGAGAGTGTGAGCTATTTTCGCCTAATGCTCAGCATGATTGTGTGGTGGCAAAGCAGATCTGTATTTGTTTACAGTGAGAGTGTTTACAGTGGGAATGTGACCTCCTTTCGCGTAATGCTCAGCATGATTGTGTGGTGGCAACGCAGATCTGTATTTGTTTACAGTGAGGGTGTTTGCAGTGGGAATGTGAACTCTTTCAGCGTAATACTCAGCATGATTGTGTGGTGGCAAAGCAGATCTGCATTTGTTTACAGTGAGAGTGTTTACAGTGGGAATGTGAACTCCTTCCGCGTAATGCTCAGCATGATTGTGTGGTGGCAACGCAGATCTGTATTTGTTTACAGTGAGAGTGTTTACAGTCAGAATATGAACTCTTTCTGCGTAATACTCAGCATGATTGTGTGGAGGGAACGCAGATCTGTGGTTGTTTACAGTGCGAGTGTTTACATTGAGAGTGTGAGCTATTTTCGCGTAATGCTCAGCATGATTATGTGGTGGCAACGCAGATCTGTGGTTGTTTACAGTGAGAGTGTTTACAGTGAGAATGTGAGCTATTTTCGCGTAATGCTCAGCATGATTGTGTGGTGGCAACTCCGATCTGTAGTTGTTTACAGTGAGAGTGTTTACAGTGAGAATGCGAACTCTTTCTGCGTAATACTCAGCATGATTGTGTGGTGGCAACGCAGATCTGTAGTTGTTTACAGTGCGAGTGTTTACAGTGAGAATGTGAACTCTTTCAGGGTAATACTCAGCATGATTGTGTGGTGGCAAAGCAGATTTGTATTCGTTTATAGTGAGAGTGTTTACAGTGGAAATGTGAGCTCCTTCCGCGTAATGCTCAGCATGACTGTGTGGTGGCAAAGCAGATCTGTATTTCTTTCTGGTGAGAGTGTTTACAGTGAGAATGTGAACTCTTTCTGCGTAATACTCAGCATGATTGTGTGGTGGGAACGCAGATCTGTGTTTGTTTACAGTGCGAGTGTTTACATTGAGAGTGTGAGCTATTTTCGCGTAATGCTCAGCATGATTATGTGGTGGCAACGCAGATCTGTATTTGTTTACAGTGAGAGTGTTTACAGTGAGAATGTGAACTCTTTCTGCGTAATACTAAGCATGATTGTGTGGTGGGAACGCAGATCTGTGTTTGTTTACAGTGCGAGTGTTTACATTGAGAGTGTGAGCTATTTTCGCGTAATGCTCAGCATGATTATGTGGTGGCAACGCAGATCTGTGGTTGTTTACAGTGAGAGTGTTTACAGTGAGAATGTGAGCTATTTTCGCGTAATGCTCAGCATGATTGTGTGGTGGCAACGCCGATCTGTAGTTGTTTACAGTGAGAGTGTTTACAGTGAGAATGTGAGCTCTTTCTGCGTAATACTCAGCATGATTGTGTGGTGGCAACGCAGATCTGTGGTTGTTTACAGTGCGAGTGTTTACATTGAGAGTGTGAGCTATTTTCGCGTAATGCTCAGCATGATTGTGTGGTGGCAAAGCAGATCTGTATTTGTTTACAGTGAGAGTGTTTACAGTGGGAATGTGACCTCCTTTCGCGTGATGCTCAGCATGATTGTGTGGTGGCAACGCAGATCTGTATTTGTTTACAGTGAGGGTGTTTACAGTGGGAATGTGAACTCTTTCCGCGTAATACTCAGCATGATTGTGTGGTGGCAAAGCAGATCTGCATTTGTTTACAGTGAGAGTGTTTACAGTGGGAATGTGAACTGCTTCCGCGTAATGCTCAGCATGATTGTGTGGTGGCAACGCAGATCTGTATTTGTTTACAGTGAGAGTGTTTACAGTGAGAATATGAACTTTTTCTGCGTAATACTCAGCATGATTGTGTGGAGGGAACGCAGATCTGTGGTTGTTTACAGTGTGAGTGTTTACATTGAGAGTGTGAGCTATTTTCGCGTAATGCTCAGCATGATTATGTGGTGGCAACGCAGATCTGTGGTTGTTTACAGTGAGAGTGTTTACAGTGAGAATGTGAGCTATTTTCGCGTAATGCTCAGCATGATTGTGTGGTGGCAACGCCGATCTGTAGTTGTTTACAGTGAGAGTGTTTACAGTGGGAATGTGAACCATTTCAGCGTAATACTCAGCATGATTGTGTGGTGGCAAAGCAGATCTGTATTTCTTTACTGTGAGAGTGTTTACAGTGGGAATGCGAACTCCTTCCACGTAATGCTCAGCATGATTGTGTGGTAGCAAGCAGATCTGTATTTATTTATAGTGAGAGTGTTTACAGTGAGAATGTGAGATCTTTCTGCGCAATGTTCAGCATGATTGTGTGGTGGCAAAGCAAACCTGTATTTCTTTACAGTGAGAGTGTTTACAGTGAGAATGTGAACTCTTTCCGCGTTATGCTCAGCATGATTGTGTGGTGGCAAAGCAGATCTGTGTTTCTTTACAGTGAGAGTGTTTACAGTGAGAATGTGAGCTATTTTCGCGTAATGCTCAGCATGATTGTGTGGTGGCAACGCCGATCTGTAGTTGTTTACAGTGAGAGTGTTTACAGTGAGAATGTGAACTCTTTCTGCGTAATACTCAGCATGATTGTGTGGTGGCAACGTAGATCTGTGGTTGTTTACAGTGCGAGTGTTTACATTGAGAGTGTGAGCTATTTTCGCCTAATGCTCAGCATGATTGTGTGGTGGCAAAGCAGATCTGTATTTGTTTACAGTGAGAGTGTTTACAGTGGGAATGTGACCTCCTTTCGCGTAATGCTCAGCATGATTGTGTGGTGGCAACGCAGATCTGTATTTGTTTACAGTGAGGGTGTTTGCAGTGGGAATGTGAACTCTTTCAGCGTAATACTCAGCATGATTGTGTGGTGGCAAAGCAGATCTGCATTTGTTTACAGTGAGAGTGTTTACAGTGGGAATGCGAACTCCTTCCACGTAATGCTCAGCATGATTGTGTGGTAGCAAGCAGATCTGTATTTATTTATAGTGAGAGTCTTTACAGTGAGAATGTGAGATCTTTCTGCGCAATGTTCAGAATGATTGTGTGGTGGCAAAGCAAACCTGTATTTCTTTACAGTGAGAGTGTTTACAGTGAGAATGTGAACTCTTTCCGCGTTATGCTCAGCATGATTGTGTGGTGGCAAAGCAGATCTGTGTTTCTTTACAGTGAGAGTGTTTACAGTGAGAATGTGAGCTATTTTCGCGTAATGCTCAGCATGATTGTGTGGTGGCAACGCCGATCTGTAGTTGTTTACAGTGAGAGTGTTTACAGTGAGAATGTGAACTCTTTCTGCGTAATACTCAGCATGATTGTGTGGTGGCAACGCAGATCTGTGGTTGTTTACAGTGCGAGTGTTTACATTGAGAGTGTGAGCTATTTTCGCCTAATGCTCAGCATGATTGTGTGGTGGCAAAGCAGATCTGTATTTGTTTACAGTGAGAGTGTTTACAGTGGGAATGTGACCTCCTTTCGCGTAATGCTCAGCATGATTGTGTGGTGGCAACGCAGATCTGTATTTGTTTACAGTGAGGGTGTTTACAGTGGGAATGTGAACTCTTTCAGCGTAATACTCAGCATGATTGTGTGGTGGCAAAGCAGATCTGCATTTGTTTACAGTGAGAGTGTTTACAGTGGGAATGTGAACTGCTTCCGCGTAATGCTCAGCATGATTGTGTGGTGGCAACGCAGATCTGTATTTGTTTACAGTGAGAGTGTTTACAGTGAGAATATGAACTTTTTCTGCGTAATACTCAGCATGATTGTGTGGAGGGAACGCAGATCTGTGGTTGTTTACAGTGCGAGTGTTTACATTGAGAGTGTGAGCTATTTTCGCGTAATGCTCAGCATGATTATGTGGTGGCAACGCAGATCTGTGGTTGTTTACAGTGAGAGTGTTTACAGTGAGAATGTGAGCTATTTTCGCGTAATGCTCAGCATGATTGTGTGGTGGGAACGCAGATCTGTGGTTGTTTACAGTGCGTGTGTTTACATTGAGAGTGTGAGCTATTTTCGCGTAATGCTCAGCATGATTATGTGGTGCCAACGCAGATCTGTGGTTGTTTACAGTGAGAGTGTTTACAGTGAGAATGTGAGCTATTTTTCGCGTAATGCTCAGCATGATTGTGTGGTGGCAAAGCAGATCTGTATTTGTTTACAATGAGAGTGTTTACAGTGGGAATGTGAACTCCTTCCGCGTAATGCTCAGCATGATTGTGTGGTGGCAACGCAGATCTGTATTTGTTTACAGTGAGAGTGTTTACAGTGGGAATGTGAACTCTTTCAGCGTGATACTCCGCATGATTGTGTGGTGGCAAAGAAGATCTGCATTTGTTTACAGTGAGAGTGTTTACAGTGGTAATGTGAACTCCTTCCGCGTACTGCTCAGCATCATTGTGTGGTGGCAACGCAGATCTGTATTTGTTTACAGTGAGAGTGTTTACAGTGAGAATGTGAACTCTTTCAGCGTAATCCTCAGCATGATTGTGTGGTGGCAAAGCAGATCTATATTTGTTTACTGTGAGAGTGTTTACAGTGGGAATGTGAACTCCTTCCGCGTAATGCTCAGCATGATTGTGTGGTGGCAACGCAGATCTGTGGTTGTTTACAGTGAGAGTGTTTACATTGAGAGTGTGAGCTATTTTCGCGTAATGCTCAACGTGATTGTGTGCTGGCAACGCCGATCTGTAGTTGTTTACATTGAGAGTGTTTACAGTGAGAATGTGAACACTTTCAGCGTCATACTCAGCATGATTATGTGGTGGCAACGCAGATCTGTGATTGTATACAGTGAGAGTGTTTACAGTGAGAATGTGAGCTATTTTCGCGTAATGCTCAGCATGATTGTGTGGTGGCAACGCCGATCTGTAGTTGTTTACAGTGAGAGTGTTTACAGTGAGGATGTGAACTCTTTCTGCGTAATACTCAGCATGATTGTGTGGTGGCAACGCAGATCTGTGGTTGTTTACAGTGCGAGTGTTTACATTGAGAGTGTGAGCTATTTTAGCGTAATGCTCAGCATGATTGTGTGGTGGCAAAGCAGATCTGTGGTTGTTTACAGTGAGAGTGTTTACAGTTACAATGTGAACTCTTTCTGCGTAATACTCAGCATGATTGTGTGGTGGCAGCGCAGATCTGTGGTTGTTTACAGTGAGAGTGTTTACAGTGAGAATGTGAACTCTTTCAGCGTAATACTCAGCATGATTGTGTGGTGGCAACGCCGATCTGTAGTTGTTTACAGTGAGAGTGTTTACAGTGAGAATGTGAACTCTTTCTGCGTAATACTCAGCATGATTGTCTGGTGGCAACGGAGATCTGTGGTTGTTTACAGTAAGAGTGTTTACATTGAGAGTGTGAGCTATTTTCGCGTAATGCTCAGCATGATTGTGTGGTGGCAAAGCAGATCTGTATTTGTTTACAGTGAGAGTGTTTACAGTGAGAATGTGAACTCTTTCAGCGTAATACTCAGCATGATTGTGTGG
The DNA here is from genome assembly GCA_036873755.1 of Hanleya hanleyi. Classification (NCBI taxonomy): domain Eukaryota; kingdom Metazoa; phylum Mollusca; class Polyplacophora; order Lepidopleurida; family Hanleyidae; genus Hanleya; species Hanleya hanleyi. The sequence goes on along the minus strand of JAVTVY010056208.1, from coordinate 4,309 downwards.
TGGCAACGCCGATCTGTAGTTGTTTACAGTGAGAGTGTTTACAGTGAGAATGTGAACTCTTTCAGCCTAATACTCAGCATGATTGTCTGGTGGCAACGGAGATCTGTGGTTGTTTACAGTAAGAGTGTTTACATTGAGAGTGTGAGCTATTTTCGCGTAATGCTCAGCATGATTGTGTGGTGGCAAAGCAGATCTGTATTTGTTTACAGTGAGAGTGTTTACAGTGAGAATGTGAAATCTTTCCGCGCAATGCTCAGCATGATTGTGTGGTGGCAACGCCGATCTGTAGTTGTTTACAGTGAGAGTGTTTACAGTGAGAATGTGAGCTGTTTTCGCGTAATGCTATGCATGATTGTGTGGTGGCAACGCCGATCTGTAGTTGTTTACAGTGAGAGTGTTTACAGTGAGAATGTGAACTCTTTCTGCCTAATACTCAGCATGATTGTGTGATGGGAACGCAGATCTGTGGTTGTTTACAGTGCGAGTGTTTACATTGAGAGTGTGAGCTATTTTCGCGTAATGCTCAGCATGATTGTGTGGTGGCAACGCAGATCTGTAGTTCTTTACAGTGCGAGTGTTTACAGTGAGAATGTGAACTCTTTCAGCGTAATACTCAGCATGATTGCGTGGTGGCAAAGCAGATCTGTATTTGTTTATAGTGAGAGTGTTTACAGTGGAAATGTGAACTCCTTCCGCGCAATGCTCAGCATGATTGTGTGGTGGCAAAGCAGATCTGTATTTCTTTATAGTGAGAGTGTTTACAGTGAGAATGTGAACTATTTCAGCGTAATACTCAGCATGATTGTGTGGTGCCAAAGCAGATCTGTATTTCTTTACTGTGAGAGTGTTTACAGTGGGAATGCGAACTTCTTCCGCGTAATGCTCAGCATGATTGTGTGGTAGCAAGCAGATCTGTATTTATTTATAGTGAGAGTGTTTACAGTGAGAATGTGAAATCTTTCTGCGCAATGCTCAGCATGATTGTGTGGTGGCAAAGCAGATCTCTATTTCTTTACAGTGAGAGTGTTTACAGTGAGAATGTGAACTCTTTCCGCGTTATGCTCAGCATGATTGTGTGGTGGCAAAGCAGATCTGTGTTTCTTTAAAGTGAGAGTGTTTAGAGTGAGAATGTGAACTCTTTCCGCGTAATGCTCAGCATGATTGTGTGGTGGCAAAGCAGATCTGTATTTCTTTACAGTGAGAGTTTTTACATTGAGAATGTGAACTCTTTCCGCGTAATACTCAGCATGATTGTGTGGAGGCAATGCAGATCTGTATTTGTTTACAGTGATAATGTTTACAGCGAGAATCTGAACTCTTTCCGAGTAATGCTCAGCATGATTGTGTGATGGCAAAGCAGATCTGTAGCTGTTTACAGTGAGAGTGTTTACATTGAGAGTTTTTAGAGTGAGAGTGTTTACAGTGAGAGTGTTTACAGTGAGAGTTTTCACAGTGAGAGTTTTTACAGTGAGAGTGTTTACAGTGAGAGTGTTTACAGTGAGAATGTGAACTCTTTCCGCGTAATGCTCAGCATGATTGTGTGGTGGCAAAGCAGATCTGTGTTTCTTTACAGTGAGAGTGTTTACAGTGAGAATGTGAACTCTTTCCTCGTAATGCTCAGCATGATTGTGTGGTGGCAAAGCAGATCTGTATTTCTTTACAGTGAGAGTGTTTACAGTGAGAATGTAAACTCTTTCCGCGTAATGCTCAGCATGATTGTGTGGTGGCAGAGCAGATCTGTGGTTGTTTACAGTGAGAGTGTTTACATTGAGAGTGTGAGCTATTTTCGCGTAATGCTCAGCATGATTGTGTGGTGGCAAAGCAGATCTGTATTTGTTTACAGTGAGAGTGTTTACTGTGAGAATTTGAACTATGCGCGCGTAATGCTATGCATGATTATGTGATGGCAAAGCAGATCTGTGGCTGTTTACAGTGAGAGTGTTTACATTGAGAGTGTGAGCTATTTTCGCGTAATGCTCAGCATGATTGTGTGGTGGCAACGCAGATCTGTGGCTGTTTACAGTGAGAGTGTTTACAGTGAGAATGTGAGTTATTTTCGCGTAATGCGCAGAATGATTGTGTGGTGGCAATGCAGATCTGTAGTTGTTTACAGTGAGAATGTGAACTCTTTCTGCGTAATACTCAGCATGATTGTGTGTTGCCAACGCAGATCTGTGGTTGTTTACAGTGCGAGTGTTTACATTGAGAGTGTGAGCTATTTTCGCGTAATGCTCAGCATGATTGTGTGGTGGCAAAGGAGATCTGTAGTGGTTTACAGTGCGAGTGTTTACAGTGAGAATGTGAACTCTTTCAGCGTAATACTCAGCATGATTGTGTGGTGGCAAAGCAGATCTGTATTTGTTTACAGTGAGAGTGTTTACAGTGGGAATGTGAACTCCTTCCGCGTTATGCTCGCATGATTGTGTGGTGGCAAGCAGATCTGTATTTGTTGATAGTGAGAGTGTTTACAGTGAGAATGTGAACTATTTCAGCGTAATACTCAGCATGATTGTGTGGTGGCAAAGCAGATCTGTGGTTGTTTACAGTCAGAGTGTTTACAGTGAGAATGTGAACTATTTCAGCGTAATACTCAGCCTGATTGTGTGTTGGCAAAGCAGATCTGTATTTCTTTACTGTGATAGTGTTTACAGTGGGAATGCGAACTCCTTCCGCGTAATGCTCAGCATGATTGTGTGGTGGCAGAGCAGATCTGTGGTTGTTTACAGTAAGAGTGTTTACTTTGAGAGTGTGATCTATTTTCGCGTATTGCTCAGCATGATTGTGTGGTGGCAAAGCAGATCTGTGGTTGTTTACAGTAAGAGTGTTTACATTGAGAGTGTGAGCTATTTTCGCGTAATGCTCAGCATGATTGTGTGGTGGCAACGCAGATCTGTGGCTGTTTACAGTGAGAGTGTTTACAGTGAGAATGTGAGCTATTTTCGCGTAATGCTCAGCATGACTGTGTGGTGGCAGAGCAGATCTGTGGTTGTTTACAGTGCGAGTGTTTACATTGAGAGTGTGAGCTGTTTTCGCGTAATGCTCAGCATGATTGTGTGGTGGCAAATCAGATCTGTATTTGTTTACAGTGAGAGTGTTTACTGTGAGAATTTGAACTATGGGCGCGTAATTCTATGCATGATTATGTGATGGCAAAGCAGATCTGTGGTTGTTTATAGTGAGAGTGTTTACATTGAGAGTGTGAGCTATTTTCGCGTAATGCTCAGCATGATTGTGTGGTGGCAACGCAGATCTGTGGCTGTTTACAGTGAGAGTGTTTACAGTGAGAATGTGAGTTATTTTCGCGTAATGCTCAGCATGATTGTGTGGTGGCAATGCAGATCTGTAGTTGTTTACAGTGAGAGTGTTTACAGTGAGAATGTGAACTCTTTCTGCGTAATACTCAGCATGATTGTGTGGTGGCAACGCAGATCTGTGGTTGTTTACAGTGCGAGTGCTTACATTGAGAGTGTGAGCTATTTTCGCGTAATGCTCAGCATGATTGTGTGGTGGCAAAGCAGATCTGTAGTTGTTTACAGTGCGAGTGTTTACAGTGAGAATGTGAACTCTTTCAGCGTAATACTCAGCATGATTGTGTGGTAGCAAAGCAGATCTGTATTTGTTTACAGTGAGAGTGTTTACAATGGGAATGTGAACTCCTTCCGCGTTATGCTCGCATGATTGTGTGGTGGCAAGCAGATCTGTATTTGTTGATAGTGAGAGTGTTTACAGTGAGAATGTGAACTCTTTCACCGTAATACTCAGCATGATTGGGTGGTGGCAACGCAGATCTGTGGTTGTTTACAGTGAGAGTGTTTACAGTGAGAATGTGAACTATTTCAGCGTAATACTCAGCCTGATTGTGTGTTGGCAAAGCAGATCTCTATTTCTTTACTGTGAGAGTGTTTACAGTGGGAATGCGAACTCCTTCCGCGTGATGCTCAGCATGATTGTGTGGTGGCAGAGCAGATCTGTGGTTGTTTACAGTAAGAGTGTTTACATTGAGAGTGTGAGCTATTTTCGCGTAATGCTCAGCATGATTGTGTGGTGGCAAAGCAGATCTGTGGTTGTTTACAGTAAGAGTGTTTACATTGAGAGTGTGAGCTATTTTCGCGTAATGCTCAGCATGATTGTGTGGTGGCAACGCAGATCTGTGGCTGTTTACAGTGAGAGTGTTTACAGTGAGAATGTGAGCTATTTTCGCGTAATGCTCAGCATGACTGTGTGGTGGCAGAGCAGATCTGTGGTTGTTTACAGTGCGAGTGTTTACATTGAGAGTGTGAGCTGTTTTCGCGTAATGCTCAGCATGATT
>JAVTVY010056207.1:0-29993 GCA_036873755.1 Hanleya hanleyi | reverse complement strand
AAATCCTGCCTATATTAAGATGGGCACCGCCCAAGTCCGAATCGCCAGTGATTTTCATCAAAAATCACCAGAAATTTTCATCAAAAGTAGGTCAGCTCAGAACTTGTTGGTAACAGTCTCCTAATGCGCCTTCATTCCAAAATAAATAACACTCGCCGATTTAATTTTACAATTTTTTAATTAAAGGAAGCAGATTGAATAATATAGGTTCAGTAGATTTCAAGCTTTACGTGTGAAAATACATTTACATCTCTTTAATGGTTTTCAGTGCCCTTGTGCAGGATCAAAACAACTTTTTGAATCACATTATTTTCCCAACAATACAACAAATTTTTATATATAGTACTATAGTAGAAAGGTAGCATTTATGTAGTTTACGGTAATTCAACTCAAGACCAACACCTTCTATGCACATGATAATAATGATTCTATGTCATTCTCCTGAGCATAACCGGTACAAAGACGAATAAATAGCGTCTCTACATCACGTTGTTATCTAGATATATGAGACAACACATTTTGAGCATCGGCAATCTGATGAATGTACTATTCCGGTTTTCTTGTTTCACATTATATTCTATGGCGGTTAATCGGTGATTTTCTTCATTGATAAACGTTAAACCACCTAGCTTTAACTAATTCTGCTAGGCTGTCTTCATTCAGACTGTACAGCCTACACAGTCCACAGAAAATACACCGCACATTCTTGTACTCCCAGCCTTATCACATTTGATGGCAAGTTTAGCGGGCTGTTTAATGTCTAAGCTAGGAAATGTTCCAGGGTAGTTGACAGGCATGCAATAATATACTATAGTATCTGCTATACAGGACACCGACCACTGTAATTTGATGTGACAAGCAGCACGAGTAGAAACCAGCCTTATCTCAGTGTGCTTGGATATAAATCACTGTTAAAAACCACAAGGCTCGGATAGAGCCTCTCTCTGTGTTTGTTCCAAGGACAAGCCTTAATGACTTTTAAATCCACTGATAAGGAGGTCCCCTGGCGTCATGGTCATAAAAGGAACATGATACTGTTAAAGGCCACATGGATGGTATGTATCTATAACAATATACTGAAGTGTTAATTATTAATCTAATTTTAATCAGAATTATTTCAGATCAGAACTTGCTGGTAACAATGCCCTAATGCACGTTCATGCCAAAAATCAAGGTTCTAATGTCAACGGTTCTCCTTATTTTGCCGACGAAAGGATTCGGATGGACTGACTCACTCACTCACTCACTCATTACCGGACAATTTGCGATCTGTAGCCTACTTCGTAGGAAGATCAATATAAGATGTGAACCGCTGTCTCGATGCATCTGTCGGTGCTATCGGCTGTCCCACTGTTGAAGGATTAATCTGAATTTTGTGCGAGTCACGGATTAACCTGACTAGAACCACTGTATCGATCTGGCTTGGTTAGTTGCTCACAGAGGTTTTGGATATAAATAGATCAAGGGGTTTCCTCTAAATCAACCCAATCAGTGAACGCGCTCAGCTAGCTCATTAAGCCAATCCGCTGCGCGGTTTGAGATGTGATAGGTTCGAATTTCATCGCTGGCATAACTGCTTTGATGTCAGACTGACATCGACATCGAGAGTCAGGGCAGAAACCGCAGGCTTGGGAAAGTGATATATGCTTATTCAAACCAACCGCGAGGGACTTTCTGAAACTGGGTTCAAGAATCAATTAGTTCTTCATGATGTACAGTGATATCAAAGTTTCTTAAATGCGTACATACTTATTCCTACGAAGTGGGCTACAGATAGCAAATTGTCCGGTAATCAGTGAGTCAGTGAGTCAGTCAGTCAGTCCATCCGAATCCTTTCGTCGACAAAATAAGGAGAACCGTTGACATTAGAACCTTGATTTTTGGCATGAACGTGTATTAGGGCATTGTTACCAGCAAGTTCTGAGCTGACCGAATTCTGATGAAAATTTGATTGATAATTATTTTTTTTATTATTTATTGATGGCTCAGCGAGTGCACCGTCATGCCCATCGGGAACCCTTGGCTGTATGTTTCACTGTGACTTTTGAAGGTTCCCTGATACGGCATATCACGACACACCGGTTCTGGTAAAATCAGCGGAGTTAAGCGATTTTGATCCCGGTCATGACTTTGTGTGAACGGGGCCCATTTAACCAATGGATAAATGAGTGAATTCAGTCTAATAGACGAAGGTCCCAAGCTGAAAGCACAAGCTGATGCAATGAGCATAGTAATGAAAACGTACATTTACCTTCTGTCATAGGTCTGTTAAATTTACCACTGTGCTATCCGACAGTAGGGTGGCATTAGGACTCCGACGCGCACGGAACTCCTGGTCATAGCTAATCTAAGTGTAAACGTTTTGGTGGGCTAATTATCATGTATGAAATAGGAAATGCTAATTTTCCATCATTTGTTAGTGCATTTATCTACAGTGCTATTACCAACTTGCCATCCTCAATACACACAATTCAGTATATTGTTATAGATATATGTAAACTGTGGCCTTTAACGTGTATCCTATTTCACATCCAAGCATTTCATCACAGACCACATCAGGCTTCAAATTCAGGTCAAATTGCCCACTGGTGGTGAAATATCCTACATCAACCAATTAAGTCAGCCTGATGCAATAACCCAGCAGAACAAAGAAAGATGTGGTATCATCCTTCAGATTAGTCTGTGTGAGCAACAATGATAAAAGTTTACTGAGGGTGAAATAAAGCCATCCTGCAAGCCACCCAAGGAATTTATCTTTTTGTGTTGGACATTTTGTTGGTATCATGTAAGCTGTTTAGTAGTTTACTTATTCAAATCTCCATACCATATTTTCTGTTATTCAACAGATAAATTTCTTTACTGGTTTTTTGTTTAAGTTTTACTGGGTTTCAACTGCTACAGATAGTAACACAGTACTGATACTGTAGAAATGGGTCTCAAAACTAACAGCTGGTGAACTATTCCTACGAAGTAGGCTACAGACCGCAAATTGTCCGGTAATGAGTGAGTCCATCCGAATCCTTTCGTCGGCAAAATAAGGAGAACCGTTGACATCAGAACCTTGATTTTTGGCATGAGCGTGCATTAGGGCATTGTTACCATCAAGTTCTGATCTGAAATAATTCTGATTAAAATTAGATTTATAATTAACACTTCAATATATTGCTATATATATATGTAAGGTTTAGCCTGTAACATGTATCCTCTTTCACATCCAATCATTTCATCATTGCCAAGAAAACTGTGGTCTGTTTTGCTCCAGCGTTTTATCGCCAATGAGTATCAGTTACTGTCCGTCTAAAAATACCCTGTCATTGAAATAGTCCACTATGCCACATGGCCCTATTACAGAAGATGTAGAGACGCTATTTATTCGTCTTTACCGGCTATGCTCAGGAGAATCACATAGAATCATTATTATCTTGTGCATAGAAGGTGTAGGGTCTTGAGTTGAATTACCGTAAACTACATAAATGCTACCTTTCTACTATAGTACTATATATAAAAATGTGTTGTATTGTTGGGAAAATAATGTGATTCAAAAAGTTGTTTTGATCCTGGACAAGGGCACTGAAAACCATTAAAGAGATGTAAATGTATTTTCACACGTAAAGCTTGAAATCTACTAAACCTATATTATTCAATCTGTTTCCTTTAATTAAGAAATTGTAAAATTAAATCGGCGATCGTTATTTATTTTGGAATGAAGGCGCATTAAGAGACTGTTACCAACAAGTTTTGAGCTGACCTATTTTTGATGAAAATTTCTGGTGATTTTTGATGAAAAGCACTGGCGATTCTGACTTGGGCGGTGCCCATCTTAATATGAGCAGGATTTCAACTGGGGGTGGGGATTTCCAAGAGTTCAGTTCGTGTTCGAGTCCTAATGCCTACTGTACTTCGTAGGTCCTGTGACGTTAGTCACACTGCTCATGTTTGGTAGTGTGAATTCAATTATTCCATGTTGAGTACAATTTGTTCACATGAATGGTGGAATGTCTGGACTCTCAAATGAAAGTGTGTTATACATGTACATATCTCAAGCATGTCAGGTTTGAGGAACAAGCATGGTTGCAATTAAGATATAATCAAAGAAATTTCGTGACAATTATTGAATCTAAGTAGGCCCCTACATAACAAAATTAGCTTAATAAATAAAGGCCTTCCTGGCGCGAATTGTTTTCTTTTGAGAGAGAATGGTATTACCTGTACAAAGATAGGTTGTTCAAGGAGGCTTTGTTTTTGCTGTTGCGTGCATCAAGTGTATGGAAACATGATATATGCACCCGGAGCCCTGATCTACAGCTGTATAAAACTCAACATCTGGCATTGATGGCATGTTTAAAGGGTCTTAATTTATTTTCTTTGGGTAGAATAGTTCAATCATATCAAACCCTACTTCGTAGGTCCTGTGACGTTAGTCACACTGCTCATGTTATTAATGTGTTCGCAATAGTAACACTTTGTTTGTGACGACTGTGCCGGTAATCAATCAGTTTTTTTTTAAATATGTCGATCTAAATCGAGTTGTTGTCAATTTAACAGATTTGTTGTACCGGTACGCTACAGCAGTTTCTGTCGCCCAAATAATTCGGAATCAGATGCCACAAAATATATCCTGCAGGTGAGAAAAAAGGAATTAGAAAACCAGGTGGCGATTCCTTCGCCAACAATGAATAAAGCAGTTATTCTGCTAAAATGACCGCGGTAATGGGCAAAGAGCACAATGAATTCAAGCATGCGTGTGATGTAACACTTGCAGGAGCAAGTCTCTCGAGAATCAATCAGTGCCACGCGTCAGTTATTTCCCAATTTGCTGATCTTCTGACGTTCATACAGTTAGACCGCGGTTCGCAGTTCGCAGTTCGTTATTCGAGGGGACCAGCAATTATTTCTTCAGATATGGAAATCTGTAATTTTTTTATCATGAGTACTTTGAACTCCAAACTCTGCATAGCGAGAGAGAATGTCATGCTCTAAATATTTGCATATTCATATCCCAAATCTGACGCCAGGGGGCGCTGCTAGGGGCGCTGCTATGAGTCGCTGAACGACTGGTCCCCGCGAATAACGAACTGCGAACTGCGAACCGACTGAGTAGATGATTAACCCACCTACTTTTGTTACCTTGACCAATGAAACCACCTCGTGCATAACTTGTGGGAGGCACAATTAGCTGACCATGGAGTAGCTAAATAATATATAGCCCTCAAGAGTATGAGGGCTATAGGTCGGCCCCAGTCACCTCCAGCGAGGGTTTTAGATAATTTTATTACGAATGACCCACCTCTGAACCTGCTGTATATCTAAACTCTATCCCCTCCTGTGCACTATTTCAAAATCTTGCACACTATTGTGAAATAGTAACGAATATATCGCCGTCTGAATTTCCCAGACGACTTCCACTTTAAACGCGCCATGTTAACCGTATAGAGTGACGTCACCAACATGGCGCGCAGAGAGCTAGAAGAGCTAGAAGTTTCCGACTGGAAAATTCAGACGGCGATATATTCGTTACTATTTCACAATAGTGTGCAAGATTTTGAAATAGTGCGCAGGAGGGGATAGAGTTTAGATATACGGCAGGTTCAGAGGTGGGTGATTCGTAATAAAATTATCTAAAACCCTCGCTGGAGGTGACTGAGGCCGACGTATAGCCCTCATACTCTTGAGGGCTATATTGTTTAGCTAACCATGGAGGCCATGATTGGGACGGTCATAATTCGGGGGCATTCTGGTCCCGCGAGACCCCCTACACTGTCAGCAAAAAATTTCAACACTTATCGAACGGGTAAAAGCGTTCATCTCTGACTAAGTTTAGCGGTTGCTGGAATAAGTTGAAATAATATTGTGAAATTAATCAACTGGTCCATTTTGAACAATAATGAAAAGAAAAAGATACCAAAAAATCAACAACGCTAAATATCTCAACAATCGAAATCTGGGGTTCGATGGCACTGACCACTCATATTGATGTCCAAACCAGAACAACATATCGTGTTAAAAACTAAACACTTACGTTCATATCCGAACACTAAGAGAACAAATATTCTGTAACACTTTTGGAACACTAGCGTCCGCATGAACATGTAAAAGTGTTCAATTATGCGTAAAAGTGTTCAAAAGTACACACTTCAGAATGAACACAAATTTTTCAGAGTTCCAATATTCAGCACTGTTGTGGACAGCAAATATTGTGGAGACCTAGATGAGCTTGATAACACTTCAGTGACATATTTTAAGTAAATCTCTTTTAATACTAGTTTTCGTGCTTGAATACTTTTACATGCTCGAAAGGTGTTACAAACTAGTGTGCATTTCAGTGTTCAGGATATGCACACTTTCATTGACAGTGTACTACGAGGAGAGACTCTAGGGTATGAGGTAGTCATCCCTCCAAAAAAATTTTGAGGAAGGGGGAGGGGGGGGGGAGAGGGAGTTGGCGCATACGAATTCTGCGTATGATATTCCGGCCAGTCACCATTAACTGTTCCATCAAGTGACGGCGCTTAGCTGCACAGATTAGTCTCTCTGCCCGACGTGTATGCGTGTGAAAACGCGACAAACTGATGAACTATTTCTTCACAATCAACTGTGAAACGACGCAATATGAGTTGTCTTCCTTGTTCGAACGTTCAACGGTCCTTTATCATAATAAACGACAAAACATCTTATAATTATTTTAATTTCTGGGCTAAGATGAACAGATACTTGGCTAACTGCCTCCATTGTTGCTATATTTAGTAAGGTTCATCAAATGGTTGGAAAGGTTTTTTCACTAATCTCTTCAACTAATTAACACAATCGCTGTTAATTTTGGTAAAATCCCACGGATAGGACCACGCTTTATCGTCATGAGTATATATAGAGATCAAATTACTATACAAAGGTTACGTTACTCTATTTCTTGTTTTGGTTATATAATGTATGCTGATAAATAAAGCCTGTGGTATCACGTGATCATGGCGAGTGAACAGGATGTTTGCTGATAGGGAGACGGTTTTCAGTAATATCAAGGGCTATTATGAAGTTCCATCTGCGATTTTCAGGTAAGCTTCTCCTCTTGATGATAAATTCCTCGATTAGCTATAGCAAAAATATCTCTGTATCTGGAGTTTTCACAGATTCAGAATGGTGTCAACTCTGCCAGGAAGAGAAAAGAACTGGACATACATCTAACATGGTTCATTTGTTTTATAGACGGTACAATCCAAGAGAAGTCTGAGAGAACGCATCTTTACATTTTCAAACTAAATACTACACTATAAGGCTGGTTAAAATAAATTTCCTGTTTAGCATCATTTTTTTATATAAATCTGGGTAGGGAGGGCGGATTTTTTTTTTTTTTTTTTTAGTGGCTTGTGTGAATAAAATCATCAATAAACCTTGCCTGAATAGTTGAATTTCTGCTCTGAATAAAGTAGGTGGCATCCATCGTCCTGCTCTGCTGTTTGCCTTCATAATTGTAGATTTTCAAAACGTTGGTTGTCCACAAGTACGATAATAGATGTGGAAATTCTTTATGAATGAACTTGGCAGATAACGAATAGCATTTTCGCAACTTTGAAGCGCCCACGCTTCACAACTCAGCATGCTCGGTTATCTACAAAATGCGGACTTGGGCCTCGGAAACGGACATTTGAGTCGAAAACGGACTTTTAGGCAAAAAAAAAAAAAAAAAAAATTTTGGGGGGCGGACGAAATTTCGGGGGCGGGCGGTGATGCTAAACAGGAAATTTTTTTTAACCAGCCTAAAGTCGGCGTTAGACTTAGCGAAGATGGAGAGAACGGAACACATTTTTATGTAATCTACCATCGAAATCTTTTGATATTTCAGTACAAAAAATATGACACCTCAAACCAATATGATACTAGTATTACCAATCTTCGTTCTTTCAGATAATCCAACTTATTATACATCCTCCCCACAGTGCATGCTCCATTTCGCAGGCTTCATTATCCATCCTTGCCTCCAATAGCGGAAGTTGACCTTTACTACGTTGCTATGACGTATAGGGGAAAACCCACGTTCGCACGGTTCAGTTTGAATCCGGCCGAACAACTCCTTTGTCGCACATGAGCGAACTACTTTTCATATGCTCTGTCCAGATAAACAGGAAAAATAATCTCCAGATAATTTTTTTTAACGCTAGGTCAACAGGGGTATTATGCAGACTTGAAAAATAATCGAAATGTTCGGCAAACATCTATTTTGCTATATATGATGTCGCTTCCGGCGATGTGCGCGAAGGCCCCGAATCCGGTCCAAAAATCTGACCCCCAGCGAGGTGGTTGCTTCTTATAGTTTGAAAATATAATTATGGGTTGAAGTGACATGTTTGTGTTACTATCTTCCTATAAATGACTCTGGAAGCACATTCTAAAATCTATTATAATGTAATCGACCGTAACAATGTTTTGGGGGCTGATATGTCAGTATATGTGTAAACTTCAAGAAAACTGCATGATTTGGATTGAATAGACAACTTGATTACAATTTACCGTCATGCACGCACAAGGGAGTTTTTTTAAACATCTCCTATCCTCTCTAGCATTACGATATCGGAATTCATGAATCGGTTTCATACGAAAAACTCCTTTGTCTGTGACGTTAATGAAGCCGATTTTGTTTTCTATACTAATCTTGCCAAATTATATTTTTTGAAAGGCTGATACTGAAATATCAGCCTTGAAAACAAAATGAGCTCCTCAGTTGCACAATAATGAATTTATGATTGATCAATAAGTGTTCCGAGCCTATTTTGGTATTTTTGAGGCATTTATAGAGAGGATTTTCAATTATAAAAATATATGACTCCTCAAACCAAAACCATTATTGGTCCTTTCGATTAGTTAAACTTCCTAACACATTGTGTGGAAATATAATATTGGTTTGAGGTGTCACATTTTTTTGGAGAAAATCCTAGCTAAAAAAGCCTCAAAAACACCAAAATAGGCCAGGGAACACATTTTTCGAGGCTGATATTTCAGTACTTCGAGGCTGATATTTCAGAATATGGGGTCATGTGGTTGAAAAATCCAGTTGAATAATATTACGGTTTTCACAACAGCGTGAACTTTCAACATTAGCATATTACTTTTAGAATGACAAAGGATTTCGAACGTTCATTCCATCGCAATAGGGAATTTCTTCGACGGTATGCTGGACTTGTCCATTACTACTTCTCTTACTCGAGCGGAGTCTTTCGATAGCACCGTTGTCTTTTGTTGCCGAATGTTTATTCTCATGTAAATCATGTTCCTTTCCACTCCACTTTCCACGGGTTGGTCAGATTATAAAACACTTGAATCACCCAGCACGACAGACCAGAGCATGTACCACGACGTCAAATTTATCACAGCTGTCAATTGAAGATTGAGTTTGTGACGGTAGGATTGTTGTGTTTCGAGCCGAAACAATAAAAAAACATTGCTTACATGTGTTCCTCCCTCCCCACAGAAGTGGATTCCCACTCTCCAATTTTCGATCCCAACTATTTGTACTGGGCCTCGAAAGAAAAGAAAAAAATGTCTCCAGAGGGAACTAAAAGCGTATATTATTTCTTCAATGGTCTCCAAGTTCAGTGTGATTAAAATGACACTTGGACGGTTTAATTCGAAGAAATCTGACATGACGCTTACAGAAAGAAAATTGTGCACTATTGAATAGAGATGAACAGTGAGATGACTGAGGTATGTCCATTTTATATACCTTTGCAGAAATAAGTCACAAATATCGGACACAGCTAGGTTCTAACAACGTTCGACCGGTTCGGTATGGAAAGATGTTTCGAGAAGTGGGACTGAGAGAATTTTAATCCAAATTACCTTACAGGACGATCTGATTGGAGGGATGTGCATGCCGTATTGTCGAATAATTGTGTTCGTCTAGAGATGAATGGAATTTCAAGTCGTGTTATATGCATTACATGTCGGTGTATCATTGACAAACCAGGTGGGTTACACCTATCAAGAATGTCAATTTCATCTGTGCGAAGCTCACTGGGCAGGTTTGTAAAGTCGAGTAATTGTGAAGGTGGAATCGAACCCGCAGTGCACTTGGGATGTCTTGGTGTTGTGCATGGTGCCCCAGACATTCGTCATCCTTTTAACGGTAAAGGGGCAATTCTGGACAAAGTCTTTGCTACCTTGAAATGGACATCCGACGATGTTTCTAAAAGTCAACGGCTATCTATGAAAGCCCACACTCAACTATTTATGGCGACTATTTTTGTTACATGCAGAAACGGTAGACCAATAAATCGGGATATGATCTTTCCACACCAAAATCACAGGTCATATAATAATTTTCCCTCGTTTACTAACAAATTAGTTTAGCGACCTACAATTTAAATATTATTTTTCATCCCGAGTAAAGAAATATTATATACTACACTATGAAATTGAGTTGTATTTACTAAATATCATGGAACGAGTACAACTTTCCAAAATAATATATAGAAAATATACTCCTTCCAATTGATAAAACATATTATATATGTCCTTGTTATATTTAATACGTAATGAGCTATCCTCCTCATTACATGGTCAATATACATGGAATCCCACCTATTTAGCACATTTTCAAGGGAAGGATGAGCTGAATTTCAGTGCATATAACAAGACATTGAAATTAATTGATTTTAGAAACGAAAGAAGTTAAGTTATCGGGGATCCTGGTCAAGAAGAGCTGATCGAACAGTTGTTCGTTGCAATTTTTGACAAGACAAGACCAAGACCAGATAAGAAAATGGAATGCCCGTCCGGATCGCTAAATAACATCACACCTAATGTAGTCCCACGACTCACACGCCCATAAATGGAAGTATTTAATTGCATGCTTTTATGATTTACTGCTCTCAATCTCGTGTGACAAAGGTACTTTTTAGGGTTAGCTATCAATGCGACCGTTTCGAAAGGTGCCTTTCGCCAAGAAACGTAGTAATGGACAAGACCAGCATACTGCCGAACAAATTCTCTATCGTGATGGAATGAACATCCGACATCCTTTGTCATTCTAAAAGTAATATGCTAATGTTGAAAGTTCACGCTGTTGTAAAAACCGTAATAGTGCATCACATAACATAATTTTTCTTTCTTTGTTACGGGGCATGTTGATATTTGTTAGTTTTCCTCAGAACTGAATGGGATCCCGTTAGATATCAGTATAACTGTTGACCTCATCAATGTGTGGCGTTGCCAAATGTCCACTGAAATAGAGGTCTTCCAAAAGTGGGTTTTTTTGAAGAAATAATTCTATCACTCAGCAGAACTACACATGATGGCTCTTGTAAAAGCCGGTGTAGTTTTGGAAATTATCAAGAACTGCTTTAACTGGGCGAAGTACAGGGATCTTTAGATGGGTAAATGGAGGAGGAGGGATTTGGCTTTATGTCACACTCAATTTTGTTTCACTCACATTAGATGGGTAAATGGCTCCAGGTCAGGAGCAATACAGAAGTACCAAAATAAAATACTTTCACTACAAGAAATTGGTCAATTGGCATGAAGTACAATATTATATTGTATATCTCAGAAAAGTTTCAAGGCACGGAGTCTCACGATTCTCGAGTAACAGTGCCGTGAAGTAGTGCATTCGTGCAAAATAGTTGATTCTGAGGTGAAAGCAATTCTTATTGTTCTCTGTAAACATGAATATAAACGATAACCAGAACCAGATTTGGTCTACGACTACGTATGGAATAGCGAGTATGCTGTATCAAGCTGGTTCTGGTTATCGTTTATCTTCGTGCACATGTTTATAGAAAGAAATGTTTTCGCCTCAAAATTGGTGATTTTGCACAAATACTCTACTTCACGGGTCAGCTATTCGAGAATATGAGACTCAGTGTCTTGAAACTTTTCTGAGTATACAATATAATATTGTATTTCATGCCAATTTCTTGTATGCAATATTTTATTTTTTGCTCTTCTCCCGCGCCTGTTCTGGGGCCATTTACCCATCCAAACATACATGGTCCTTTAAGGGTCAGGTTGAATAAACGAGAATAGGGGCTTATTGATATTCAATACTTATTCATTCCAGTGGCGTCGGGACGTAATTGAAAGTGGGGGGGGGCGGGGGGGGCACTATCACAGCCCAACAGGCGAGGGGCATGGGGCCGCTTAGGCCCCGGAAGCTCCGGGGTCCTAGATCGCCGGAGATGCGTTCTGAGCATTTTCCCGGAAATAAAACTGATCATACTGCATGCAGATTTATGGTTCTATTTCACGATTTTTTCGCAATTATAAGCGCGCATCGATATTGAAAACCTCTCACCTCATGCCTGCATCCATTTGACTTTCTAGTTATATTTCATTTGCGTACACTTCGCCATCCATAAGATGGCTTGCGAATCGTGTGTCTCCATTATCGCGGAGCGATATCCGGTAATTTACGGTATTCTGTTCGGCCTTCATCCGGCGGAGAACAGATACGAGAAATCTGATAAATTACAGGTTTTCATACCACTTCGGAAACAGATATTGCCTGGGCTTACAAAACATATAGGTATGAATAACTTTCGTATCATCCAAGAGGTGTGGTAGATTTGTAATTTTGAACAAGTATAGGACATCACATTACTCGAAAATGGCGGGCTACGTTGGGGTTATGTCGGTAGACTTTACCCGATTGGCTGACGAAGTCACGTGGTATTGATTTCTGGAAATTCCATCTTGCAGTTGCTGAAAGTAGGCTGAACATGGATACACACGATCCCAGGGGCAGTCTTACCGCGTATAGATGACCCAGATGGGGTACAGGTTGGTTATATTTAAAACATACAAAACGATGACTTTTAGTTCTTGGAAGGGAAATCAATATGCCTACCGATACGATTCATTCACACAAAGATAAAACAACGAAATCCTCACAGCCCAACAGGCGAGGGTCCAGGGGCCGCCTAGGCCCCGGAAGCTCGGAAGTCCCAGATCTCCGGAGATGCGTTCTAAGCGTTTTCCCGGAAATAAAATCGAACATAATGTATGAAGATTTATGGTTCTATTTTCACGTTTGTTTCGCATTTATAAGCTAGCATCGATATTGAAAATGAAAGCATCCAAGGCTGCTAAAAACAGGGAAAGAATTGGTCCTGTTCAATATGTTTCTGAGGTGTCTCTCGTTGCATACGTTGTATGAATTTGGGAAGCGTAGCTCTAATTATTGAAGAGACTTCATCAATACTGTAAAGTTTGTCTAGGCAAATGAGAGTTGCATATATGGTACCAGTGGAAGATGGAAACAAGTTTGTCGAGGTGTTCAACTGCTATCACAATTGTTTGACGATCCAATGAATTTACCGTTCCCCGATAAAGAATACAACACCGAAAATTAAAAATTGTATATTTTCTGAACTAGAGATTGGCAGTAAACGTGCAACAGGTGCCCGAATCGTGGTAAACATAGTAGCCCAGAGGGCATAGCGGCATTCATTCATGTTTTATGTATTCATGCACACTGCAAGCTGCAGTCAAAGTTCAATGATATTATATTGTTAACATGTACAAGAATAGAGTCCCTGAATCTGATTCATATTCATTTATTTGTGTGGCAATTGACAACGAGAAAATAGTATAAGTATTCACCAAATGAACACAACAAAAATACCCTAACGTTGCTAAAAAATTCAAATCACAGACACAGAAAACCATTATCAACATCACAAAATAATTTTACCTTCACTGCTCGGTCCAAACGGAAAATTATTTTGTCAACTTAAACAAGCTGTCATCAGGTCAGAGCAAAGGACTAACTGGGATATATATCCCACTTGGGATATTAAATCCAAGTTTGGATATTGAAATATATCCTAATTTCATACTAAACGTCAACGGCGAATTTCGGCATCTAAACTACAAAAATAGGATAGAATATACTTCACAAACTGCCAATCTGTTTGTATAATTTTGCTGACAAAATTATTCTGTGTTATTACAATTACGTGCATTAGTTTTTCGTGTTGTTGTTTGTAGTATATTTCCCATCACTCACAACTGATGTATGTCTTTATACGAACGGGATAACTAGCAAAATATGTCAGCTTGCAATCATGAAAGTATCAAAATAATATCCAATGTGAGATATATATCCCAGTTAGTCCTTTACCATGACCTGGTCATGATTATGGATATGGTCAGAATATAGAAGATTATGTTTGCTAGATGACAAATGATGCTGGACGATAAGATCAGTCAATTTGAAACTTGCAGCTAAAAGGATGCTTTCGCTTGATGAAATAAATCAAGTTTTCTTTGCAAGAAATATTTTCAAACTAATAGAGCACAAAATAGCGGCTTTCAGCAGGCCATGTGCTCCAATCATGCAGTGACGCGAAAACTTGCAACAATCATTTATTTGACAAGATTAACAAGTGTGCGCCGGAAAACAAGTAATCAATCAAGTGACGGGTATAAAACGTTTTACATATATACTTCGAGCTGTCAGAATGCCACGCTCGCAATTGCGGGTCACAGTGTCAAAACTCTCCAGACTCATGGACTGAAAACTGAACTGCCTCCTTCTCTCTCCTCTCTCAAACTCTCTTTCCGGGACTGCACTATAATTTTGGCAGTGCGGTTCAGCCGATCTTAAAACATGAGGTCACTTCGTCAATTCGGTGTATTTCATTGGCTATCAGAGCCGAAGATGAAATCGGCATATTCCGTGACTACGACTTGTGCCATATTGACCAGTTTACAGACAAAACACAATCTTTCGAAGAAAATCTCACAAGATATCAGCAGAAGTGTTGTCCAGGAAACGAAACCGACATATTCTTCAATATCTGCACCTAGAAACGGCTCGTCGTGAGATTAATTCAGAGAAATTATTCGAACTAGATCGAACTACTTCATATCGCGTTCAATAAACGGAGTGACGCGGAAGTTTCAGTCATTCTCTCATTTTGCGCAGGGGTGTTGTAATGAAAACCATACCGCTTGGATAGATGGCACCTCTGAAATTACCCATAAGCCAGTTCATCTAGCATCGCAAGAAACAGGGAAACTTCCCTGTTTAAAAATCACGCTTCATGCCTGAATCCATTTGACTTTCTAGTTATATTTAACACATAAAAAAACCGATGACCTTTACATCATGGAACATTATAACCAATATGATACCGATTCATTTACACAAAGCTAAAATAAGCGATTCCCACAGCCTGACAGGCGAGGGTCCAGAGGCCGCCTATGCCCCGGAAGCTCCGGGGTCTCAGGTCGCTGGAGATGCGTTTTACCCTTTTTTTTCCGGAAATAAATCTGAACACAATGTATATAGATTTATGGTTCTATTGTTACATTTGTGTCGCATAAAAACGCATCAATTTTGAAGAATATGCCTGACTCCATTTGACTTCCTGGTTTAACACAAACAAAATAGGCCTATAACACACCACTACACGTCCAGGAACTATATCTGTAATTTTTATGTGGGGACATGGTCAGTTAGGAATGCCGAAAAGTGTGGGGGGCCCAAATATTCCCCCCCCCCCAAATCAAAAGTGCCCCCCCCCACTTCCGACGCCACTGCATTCACGTTGGCTGCTGGAGCATATTTAACACCTGTTCCACCTGGCATTTTATGCCAATCCCGTATACCAATGGACACATACTTCATAAACATGTATATGATTCTGAAATATCACTTTAGCTGAGTTGCTGAAGTAAAGTTCCGTACCAATAATCCGAGAGTCTTAGTATTACAGCCTCCTAATCGGGTGTAACCGACTAACGATTGTCTTTTCATTGAGAGAATTACATGTCCGTATACCCATTCTGTAATAACAAAAAAATATGGAAAATTATCCCTTTACATCGGGGGCTTGATTTTATTTGTAGTAAGGCATAATTTGTTGAAATAATTACTTGCGATTACATATATACTTAAAACAAATAGACAATGATAGCTAAAACGGGTTTATAAAATAGAACCCTTTCTTGAGGTCCAGGTCTTTTCACGAAATGTCTTAATAACGCCATCCAAAATATCAACATCGACATCAGGGATGGGACTTGTGTCATATCTATAGGGATGGGACTTACAAGATGTCCCACCGATAACATTCTACCACGATGTAGAAAAATGAATCGATATCCAGGGTATTCCCTGTCATATACTTTCGAACATCCCTATAGATTGTCACGACATAAGTAACTTAGGAAGAGCAGCACTGCAAAAAATACCCTACTTATTTAAGATAATGCCCTAACATTTTCTTGAAATAAGATAATTTTACTCAAAATAAGTTAAATTTTAAGAAAATTTTTATGATTATTTTTCTTGTTGAAAGTAAAATTTGGAGTGGGGTAAGTATATTTTACTTAAACAAGAAAAAATTAAGAATTTTTCTTGAAACAAGATTTTTTTAAGAAAAATCCTTAACTTTTTCTTGTTTGAGTCAAATATACTTACCCCACTCCAAATTTTACTTAAACAAGAAAAAGAATCTTAAAAACTTTCTTAAAATTTAACTTATTTGAGTAAAATTATCTTATTTCAAGAAAATTTTAGGGCATTATCTTAAATAAGTAGGGTATTTTTGGCAGTGAAGCAACACAATATATACATTCTTTTTGCTTCTTTTCCATGAGGCAATCGAGTAATTTTTTTGTTAAGCATCTGGTGATAGGTTTTCCAACGCCTCGCGACCAAAATAGGCTACTTGATTACACAGATTAATTGCAAATGACAAACTGCAGTAAATCCGATAGACAGTTGACCTTAAAATATGAGAATGAATGTAAATTGAACTTTTCGAGTTTAAGTTTCTTAAGTTGTAGGCCGTATTTTTGGGAACGCCACCCATACCACAACATAGGATCAAACGTAGGATGTATTCATTAATAGCACACAAGCAGCAAAGTATTCCGACTAAAAATATTGTTTGGTTTCAGATGTGAAAAGTTGGTTTAAATAGTATTTTATTCACCTTGAGATGAAAGCGAATGGGGAGCGCATTAAAGTTATGCCCATAGCAGCAACTCTATCCCCTTCTCCTGAGACATTACCTCGTAATTTTGAAACGGTAGTAATTTCAAGTTTTGTTGATTAATATTTTGCATTCAGTAACACTGGAGTCTGTACGATGACATATACGTAGTTATTCTCATTTAATTAACTTGACCCCGTAATGTTTAAATCTTATCATTCATATCAGTGTTAACTATAATACCATGCAGCTACTCCATTAAAACTAACTTAAATTAAAGGCCGGTATATAAGCGAGATATTATATGCGGTTTCAATGAGATTAATCTAGAATTATTGCGGACAGAAAACTTCTATTCTGGGGAAAATCCCCATTTTAGCGGATATTTGAAGATTGGTACCCGACGGTTTCCCAGCCAATGTTGAGCAAATCGACACCTAATTCTAAAAGCTATAGGAAAACTAATTTGAGATATAGATGTTTGAATATCTTGAATGCTGAAAAATGGAAAAAATGATTTCATATTTCACAAGAAATATATAATTCTGCTTTGGTTAACTGAACAAATTTGAGTGAGGGAAATTAAGCAAAATGTGCCCAGTTTCCTATTAATTAAGTATGTCACATGTCTACAAATAGTGTGATGTATGAAATAGAATAGAATTTCCATAATCTTTGAGAAAATATGAGATAAAAGTGGGGATTACCTTACTAAAAAAAAAAAATATCAACACTGAGTATAGCAGATGAATGGAGCCTTTTCAGCCATATCCAGGATGGGGTGGGGTGAGGAAATGGTGTGGAGGTGGGAAAATATTCTTGGGGATAATCTCCAAAATATTTATAAGGTTGCTGAATAAATGAATAAATAAAGTCCTTTATTATACCTACCTCGACCCCTACCCCCCCCCCCCCCCCTATAATCAACCTATTTAACCAATTAACAACGGTAACGAGCCCCTGTCTTTTATTACCTACCTCGACCCCCCCCCCCCCTATAATCAACCTATTTAACCAATTAACAACGGTAACGAGCCCCTGTGGGAGCACCCTGACCGGTCGAATAGTTGGATCTGACAGGCCCACTATTTGTTTGGTCAGTCCTTTTCCACTTTGGAGCGGCAAATATACGTAAATATGGATTTATCGCTGACAGATGTAAGTTTTTTGATTACTTTTTTGACCCAGTATACGGCTTTCATTCCATTGCGAGATGTCTTGATACTATTGTTGTTGGAAATTCAATCTGTTTGAACAGTAATAAAAAACACCATATAGCTGAATTGGCGTCTAGAAATAAACGTGATCTACTCCCACGTTTGCGCTATACTGTACAATTTGATACTATACCTGGCCTTCAGGGTTTTCTCCATGAATCTCTTGCGTCGTAAAATAAGGTTATGACAAACTTGAATAAATATTGAAAATTTTGCTACCTGTATTTTTTCTTCTTTCAGTTAATGAAGCTGAAAGTTGCCCCCCCTCCGATGGAATTAATGGAATGGAATTAATAGAGACTTAACATACAGTAAATAATAATAATTAAAAAAATCTTGTCAGAAAAGCTACAGGTGTTGAGTGTAAATTATTTTGATACCGAATATAATTTTCAGTATAGTTTAGATGAAGATTGGAAATATTTCAGGTGAAAATTGTCCAGATGTAGGTATCCAATTTCAAGATGCGCTATCGAATTATGCGTATTAATATGGTAACTGGTTGTTTCGAATATAATATAATATGATATGATATGATATATGATATGATACGATACGATACGATACGATACAATATTATAATATAATATAATATAATATCATATTAAAGGTTTATAACCGGACCAGAAAATGTTGATATTTCTTTCCCTTATAGCAATGAGCTGACACAGTTTATGTGCTGCTCTTCCGGTATACTTTATTATGCTGGGCCTGGGCAATATAACGATCACTGGCATTCTTATTGCGGCACGTACGCGTTTTTATCTTGTTCTGTCAGGGCTATAGCATTATGAATGCCGGTATGTATGGCCTTCGGGGTTTTCTCTGAATCTCTCGCGTCGACGAAACGATTATGCCAAACTTAATTTCGGGATGGTAATGTTGTCCTGTTTAAAATTCAAAACACAATTCTGTTGTAATCACGTACAGGACGGCTCTAATTGCTCAAACGGCCTTTTCGAAACCCACTGAATATGATTAGTGCACATAAATTATTCTATTCTCAAAGTACGAAGATAAAACTGGGCCGATTTTCCGAGTTGACCTGCGCTGTTTGTGACAGCCAACCAACGATCAGCTTTTATAACCTGCCCTTCTTGCTCCCAAACGTCACCTTCGATTGACCTCGGCAGAGGGAAGGTTATCATGTGACCTATATAGCCAATTGAGCCCGCACAAAGGGGCTTTGATGGGGTTCACAATACGCCGTAGAACACCCAAAAAATTGTGATAGCGCGTATTATAATAGCAGAATGACGAATCATCATGGATTTTTCATTCTTCGAAGTTCCTCTTCTCGTGTATTATGCAAGAATTATCAGTATAATATTATTGAAGGTAGTCTTCACGGCTAACATACAATGATAAATACAGAATACCGGTATAGTCAAACTGTGAATCAGA
The DNA here is from genome assembly GCA_036873755.1 of Hanleya hanleyi. NCBI lineage: Eukaryota > Metazoa > Mollusca > Polyplacophora > Lepidopleurida > Hanleyidae > Hanleya > Hanleya hanleyi. The sequence continues at coordinate 10,441 of JAVTVY010056207.1, read as the reverse complement.
AAATTTATACTGCAAAAGGGGCATTCACGCCCATAATAAAAATAATAATAATAATAATAATAATAATACTTTATTTAACGAGGAAGGACATTTGGCGAACCAATCTTACATGAGTTCCTCAAACAACAACAGCAAAGCACCAGAAAGTGCAAAGCACAAAATATATCTACACTAATAATACCATTGGGGAATAGTTCCTGAAAAAAACGCATTCAATTCAGGGGGAGCGGGGGAGGAGGGGGGAGGGGGGTAGGGAGACAAGTTTATTAAAAATGGCATTTTCCTGTAATTTAGGTCGAGACGACGCTATAAACTTGGCCAAGGCGGATAAGTCGACAAACATATTCCACAAAATCATCTGCGTCTCAACGGGTAACATCGGCGTTCACTCCCACGACGACCGACATGATGCGAGGGTTATCCGGTCATTGTGAATCACTAGTGGTCCAGTCCCGGGTGTCCAGTTTAGTTATAATTGATAATTTTGTAAATTTTATACAAAATCTCTTAGAGCGATTGAATTTAGAGAAATCAGTGATTGCGAGGAAAGTTGCCCCAATCAACGATCTACCTCTGATGGCAGAATGTGTATTTCAGATTCGCCAGTTATCTCCCCTTTTGGCATGTTCAAAGTATAATCATGGAGGTTTAGTAGGCTCCATGAAGTATTTATTTATTTTATTTATTTATTTCAAGGAATGACCTACGGGAGAGAGTCCCATTCACGGGCTCCATAAAATAGGTTCATTATTATCTGTTTTCTGTACGCAAGAAGTGTGAAAACGTACGACTTCATGAATCCCCTTTGGGGTCCCCAAATTCCAGGTTGTCTACGAAACTTTAACAGCTGCGTGTGTATTGTATCTCAAAGAAGGGGCCTCTCAAGGGAATATTTGTTGTTCTGTGTAGCATACAAACAGGCCTGTTGATCTTCTGCTGACAAAGACACCAAATAATGCCTATATAGCTCGTCGTTGTCGTTGAGGCCCATGTTGGAGTTCTGTTCTGCCTCACTGGTTCTGTTATTTATTTACCTTGATCGTATATTTCAGCTATGATAAAAGGGATATCCGTATTGGCTCAACAGTTTGCCAATCCATTCATTCACTGTAGTTTTTAGACTGAATTCAGACGCATTGGTTGAATGAGTCTTAGGACCTTGGTTTTATTTAACATTATATCCCTTTGCCAAGACGAAAAGTATATATACCCACACCTATCAAGCTTTACTTCACATTTATCACGCTCGCTACATAACCCATACGGAGGAAACACAAATATCCAATTTTCTGTACAGGCCGTTATCGGTTCAGATACAGATTCATAATTTTGAACTGCATGACTGCTCATTTACTCGTGAGATATTTACATTGGCAATAATAATTGGCTGCCAGCTATAAATGGAAAATGAAATGGCTCAATTTTGACTGTGGCAAACTGATTTCTTAAGGCCAATGCAAACTTATTTTATGCGGTGTTCAAACTGTATTCCTGTACTACCGCATGAGACGTGTTCGTTGCGTTATTATTTACAATTTTGTATCAGTGTTTATCTCTCTATTAATTTATTTGGGGGTGTGGAATTATTCAACGAAGAAATATACATTCCCTTGATTTGACAATTCAAATTTATTTTAGAGAGAAGCAGAAATTTAGAAACTTGAAATTGTAATAATAAAATTATAAAATGAATTTATGAATTATAAATTTAGGACCTCTGTGAGAAAACACGTTTTCTCATATAGCAGAGAGATTATCACAAAATTATATCCTGGTCGCCAGGATCGTTCATATATGACAATTTTTGGAGGAATAGCTCATACTATATGTATTTTAATCATGTCTCATGTTCGTAACATAAAAATCATTTCACCAAATCTCTGGTATATATTCCAGAGTATATCCGGCATGGAATATAGTGCATACAGTTTTCTGGATTTTTAAATTATCACATTTGCATGGATTAAATTCTCGTCTCAACGCGTACAACGAAAGAAATGTTCGTTAAAAATATTTTCCTTGAAAAATTCATACAATTCCTTCATCTGATCTGGGATATACCTTTCAATTTAGATAATTTTACAATAAATGGATATTCCATACAGGTGTTAAGAAGAATCGAACCTCTTTCCTTAAAATGGAAAGGATAATTCCTATAAAGTATAATATTCCTTTATATAGAAAACTACATTACAATTTGTATAGGCTTTATAGACGGATTTCTTCTTGAGTAATATAATATTTTGTATAGAATATTATTCAGGGTTTCTGTTATATAGGATCGATTGATCGAATTTCTATATTACGTTCGTGCATATATGATACTGTGAATTTTGATGCCATCCAGGAATTTATATAGCATCCCGGGAATTCTTTGTGGAACAATGCAATTTTTGGGACATCTTCTATGAAAAATTAAGGATTATTCATGTCGTACCGTAATTTCGTAGACATTCTGAAACTTCTCTATAGAAATTCAGGGATTATTCGTGAGACGCTGAATTTTTGTAGCCATTCTGAAACTTCTACGATAATTCATGGATTATTTGAAGTATATTGTAATTTTTGTAGACATTCGGAAATTTAAATGGAAAATTCGGGGATCTTTCGCGGCATATACTGTAATTTATGTAGACATTCAGGAAAGTCTATGAGAAATTCAGGGATTATTCCTGTCATGCAGTAATATTTATAGACATTCTGGAACTTTCATAAGAAATTCATGGAGTATTCGCGGGACGCTGAAGTTTTGTAGACATTCGGGAACTTCTACAATAATTCATGGATTTTTTTAAAGTATATTGTATAATATTTGTAGACATTCGGGAATTTAAATGAAAAATTCACGGATCTTTCGCGGCATATACCGTAATTTATGCTACAGACAGTCGGGAAAGTTTAAGAAATATTCAGCGATTATTTGAAGCATATACCGTATTGTATACATGGCATTAAAAGATTACTCGTGGGATACTGTACATTTTTTTTAGACATTCGAGAAATTCGACATGGGGAATTCTTGGACTATTCGCGAAAACTTGTATGGGAAATTCAGGGATTATTCGTGAGATACTATATCGGTTTTAGCTTCTGTAGGAAATTCAATGATTATTCGTGAGATAATAATTCATATAGACATTCGGGAACTTCCCTGGGGAATTCCAGAATTATTCATGGGATAATGCATGTAATTATATAAATTCGGGGGCTTCTATGGAAATTGAGGGATTATTCGTGGCGTACCGTAATTTTTGTAGACATTCGAGAATCTCTACTGAAAACACAGGGATTATTTTCGCGATACTAATGTTTTGTATAGACATTCGTGGACTTCTATGGGAATTTCAGAGATTATTCGCTGGCAACAGTAAATTTTGTTGACATTCGGAAATTCTGTGGGAAATTTAGGGCCTGATTATTGGTGGGATATGGTAATTTTTGTACAAAGAAGAAATTCGGGGATTATTCGTGAGATACTGCAGGCATTTTCTGTGGATATTCGGAAACTTCTATATGAGAAAATCAGGGTTTACTCGAGGGTTACTCTAATGTTTGTTGACATCCCGGAACTCTTGGAAAATTCAGTATTCGTGAGAAAGACAAGATTTGTGCCATTCGACGATAGATACTTCATGCAGGAGGCTATTGTGAATCTACTCATGATATTCTGTTTGGAGGGGTATGCAAATAGGCTCAAAATGACCCCAATATCATAGGCTGTAAAGTTTCAGTTTTGAATTTTGTACCTCTCAGGCAATTATGTCCTAGGTGTATTGCCGTCGTCATGTACGTCCGTCATTTTATTATAGCGCAATATCTGTAGAATCGGGTTAGGTATATAGAGTGGCAACATTTTGGAAACAGATTCATCTACACAGTAAATACAAGACGTTTTTATTTCGACGCTTCAAAAACACTTGCCAGATACACTTAATAAACATGTCAAGGCGTTTTACTGTAAAACAGTTACGTTTTTTGAAAACGGAAACACTTATATGACAAACACCAACCGTTTCCACTTAAACGCCTGTGTTTATAATTTCTTTCGAGAATCGACACAGCTGGAAAACACTTGCGTTGATCAGTTTTGCACTAGTGTTTTTATTTAAAAACATCACCGTGATTAACAAAAACGCACAACGCGATTATCTTCAGACACACTTATTAGACACGTCATCCGTTTTTAATAAACATGTCGCATGTTTATGAAACAAAACGCTACTGTTTTATGGTAAACTGCACATGTCAACAGCTTACGATTGCTTACGATTTGGTATGAAAACACCAGGGTTTATTCTTTTGATGCTACCGTTTATGTTAAAAACGTACAGGTTTATTAATTTTATGTTGGCGTTTATTTGCAAGTCGCTACTGTTTTAGGTAGGAAAACATAGGTATTTATATGTTTAATGTCAGTGTTTTAATTCAAAACTGTTGCCGACTTTGTCAAAAACGTGCAACAGCATCAAAATTTTATACTATTTACGACTGAAACAAAGATTTGCATCATGTACTACGTCTGATTTTGTTTGGTACAACACATTTGTAAAAAAAATATTGATGGGAACTTATAATAGACATACATGCAGGTCAACAGAATCAGAATACCAACAACATAATCAGAATACCAACACAATCAGATGTAGTACATGAAGCTAATACTTTGTGTTTCAAACATAAATGCTATATAATTTGACACTCTAAAAAACGTCCAGTGAACAGTTTCATACAAGGTTAAGAGAACTCTACTGTTTCATTCTGACTTCAGTGAAATCTCAATTGAGTGACTTTTCCCTCAAATTGAGTTAGCCAAGTCCTGTTACCTATAGACTGGCTCTGCTTGGACATCTTTCTCATGTCAAGGCGACAAAGGCTTCGGTTTCGCCAAACAGACAGTATTCTAAGAAGAGCCACTCCAGGGGCCACTTTCATGAAAGGTCGTACACCAATTTGTATCGTAAGTTTACGATACGCTCATTATAATAATGATAATAATAATGATAATAATAATAAAATTTAAGATAAAAAAATTGTTGTATGATCTTCGTGAAATTGGCCCCAGCTTTCCAATGCATATCACAGTAAATTATTGCATCATACTACTTAATAAATTCATAAATCAAATGAATTCATGAATCAAATAACTCTTTAATGCAATATCCATCAACTTTGACTTTCCCAGCATTACTAGCTCAACATTGTTATCAATGCAACATAATGTTCACACACAACACCATGACATATATACATTTGATACTTAAGTTGCATGACATATTTAATTTCTTTCCAATATTTCAGGTACAGAATAGCCAGATTTTCACCTCAAAATGTTGTATCAAATGCCTGAAATGAATAGATTAATAAATCAAATGAATTCATGATTCAAATACCTGCCTAATGAAATGTCCATCAACTTTGACTTTTCTAGGATTACTAGTACAAGGTATTAAACACTAGGAGACCAGTACATTTGATACTTGCAGGAAATTTTCAATTTCTTTTCAATATTTCAGGTACAGACTGTATTCTAAGATGAGTCAGATTTTCAATGCAAATCAACATAATATTGTACCAAACGACTTAATTCATAAATCAAATGAATTCATAAATGAAATAACTGCTTAATTATGTATCCATCAACTTTGAGTTTCTAGCATTTGTTATCAATGCAGACATAATGTTCACACACAACACTATGAGACCTGTACATTTAATCTTTGTATGGCATTTTCAATTTCTTTCCAATATTTCAGGTACTTGGCAGACCTCTGGTCTGTGTCGGGATCACCAAGATCAAGTTCCTGGCATAGTGTCAGGAGCTGCGAATAGATACGAGGATATAGCTGAGATACATTGCGTAATACACTAGCACACAGTGAAGGACTGCCTCTTTCACGTTATCAGTTTCGCAATATATGATCCCTTTATCTGCTGTTATTACAATTTCCTGCACTTTCACTTCATTGGTCATAAACATGACTAAACGGGGTGGGTCGAGTTGTTTTCCACATACTGCATTCACAATGTCCACCTCAGCAATCCCCTGAAACAATGTGAAAGAAAAAGAACAAATTAATCCAAAGACAGCTGTATAATTATGACATATTTATATTATCACAAATCAATTTCATTTTCCTGGGATCAAATGTATACAACATCACATTTATATAACTCTGGGAAATATTCTGCCTCTGCCCAAGAAGGTCATGAAAGGTGTATAAAGCTTGACGGCTTTACTACAAACCAATGAGAAGAATAAACAAAATATTAATTTGTTCAAAATGGTTATTCCGTTGTCCACTTTCTCCTTAAGACAAAAACAAAGAACAAGATCAAGTGACCTGATATTCGAAGTGACCAATTTGTCATCTTAATTGTAAATGAGTCATAAAAAAATGTTCCTGTTAAAGTGTTCATGAAGAATACAGACTGCTCCCTGAAACTGACATCAAGTGAGATGAGTGAGATGAAATTAACGGGGAGATTCAATGATTCTGACCAGGGTACGAAATTCGGAAATTTTTTCACTTGTCTTGCAGACCAGTAAATTTGATCATCTAGTCTATCTCTACAGTTTACTGGCCAGCTAATCTGGTTCATAAATGTAATGAAAATATTCTAGTGGTCCACAGGTGAATCGGAATGTTCACTGGTTCGCCCAAAATTTTCTAGTCTCGGACTAGCGGACCGGTGGGAACTACAAACCCTGCTGAATATATAAAATATATAACTTCCATGTCACTTTTCACTAAATATTGATAAAATTCCTTTCTAGATTCGAAAGAGTTCTCTTATTTGACAACACTCAAGAATACTTTCTGGCATTTTTGTCCTGTCATTTGAATAACCAGTAAAATCACTGTATGGTTTAATTCGAGAGAATTTAAGACCTCGATTGGATCAATTTTTGATTTAACATGGAACTCGTTAATCCTATTGATAGACTAAACTCAGCGACAGGGTCATTTGCACATTGTGTACGAAATACGGGCTTATCTTCAAAATGAAAATTTGAACTATAAAAACCATGCTGGTATAGCCTCTGAGCGACAGGAAATGCAGTTGTCAGAAGATATTATTAGATGTTCAATAAGGTGAATGAGATAAAAAAAATGCTTTACCTTCTTGATTGTAAGTATTGGTTGTGTCTTCTTTCCCTTCCCTTTGTCAAAGGCTGTGGATTTCTCCAGAAAATCTAGTATGGTGGCATCACTGGCTCCATCCTTCAAACAACAAAAGCACAGGGAACAACGGAAGTGATTCGTGGCTGCCATACTACCGACTCCGACATTAGCGTCTTGAAAATCTGTCGATTTCGAAGGCCAAAACAAAAGGCAAATAAATAGTGACAAGATGAAAACTTGTGACAAACGAGAATGACAGACCGTTTGGATTTAATAGATTCATCTACAATGTATAGCATAGATAATTTTGAACTGCTCAGCCATGTATGCATTAAACGTTAGGCCTATATTGTTACCGGTGTTGTTGTTGTTTAAGTTACGTTGTTGTTGCTACCGTCAACGAAACAAAACCGAACATTATATTTCGGATTACCTCTATGAAAATGAATGTAATTAGCGTTCTGAATCTGCGAAAATGTATCAGACGGAAGTTACTAATGAAATAGGTCAGTTCAGAAGATGATCTTACCAGAATTCTTGAATAGCGGTGCCACTCTCTCTCCACCAAATGCTGACAGCGACGAAAAAGTCCAGCAGACGATATGCGCCTGGACCCCGTGGAATAGAAATGAGCCTACGTCATACCTAACACCATGCCGTGATAAACGCATCCGTTTAACGCTGTATTGTGCTGAATGTATTACCTTACTATTTAATAAATGCACGCGCTTATACACATAAAACATTAACATTTAATAAACGCGTACGGCGCCAATCATTGACCTTTATTTGTACTTAATTGCATGCCTGAATAAACGCGTCCGTTTTATGGAACTTCTGATAGATCACGTGATTAACAAACCATCGTAGTAGGTCTATTATCATTGGTCTGTTCAGTTTTAAATCTTTCAGGGTATCGTTATAGTTTTAACATAATGTCATTGTAAAACACTAAGGTTTTTGTGGCATACGTTACCGACAAACGACATCGGAATTAACGCTGGCCGTGAAATTTAAACATCTGAAGATGACACATGTGTTTTTGTTGTAGACGTGTCATGTCACGTGATTGACGGCAGTGTTTTAAGCGACTACTTTCTTCTCCAATTTTAAAACATGTCTTATCGAAGGTGTCGAGGGAAAACGCGCGCGTTTTTATACAAAATGTTACCTACTAACGACACATCAGTAAAAACACACGGGTTGAAATATAAACGCGTCAAACGTCACGAGTGTTATGGTCATGCAAGACGCTAACGTTTTACTGAAACGTTGTTGTGCACATTATGACCATATCAACAGACAAAAACGCCTCGTGAAAACGTTCTTGTTTTAAGAAATAAAATACATGCGATTATCAGTTATATGTTGAGGTTTTTCTTTAGATGTGGGTGTTTTTCATTTAAAACATCAACATTTTTTATTTGTATGCATACGCTTATTTAAAAAACGCATGTATTTTAGAATAAACGTGTCAAGCGTCTTTCTTTTTTACTGTGTAGTTATAGATCATATGCCTATTGAAATTACAAACTCAGATATTATTACATCGAAAAGGGGCATAACTCCGTGAAATTTGGGCCGAAGCGACTCATTTTCGATATGCGTCTGACCTATACCTAGATGAATAAATGTTTTTCAGAATGTAGTCCCTGGACCTAACACGGTTCTGTATATATGGCGGCAACGGACAGATGAACTTGACGAAAATGCCCCTTGACCAAGCAGAAGATCATGAGTAAACTCAAAATGGAGGTCATAAGGTTATGACCAAAAAGTTGTTTTCGACGTTTTTCTTAAAATATTTGCCTTTTTGCGCATGAAAGTCCTCACAATTATTCTAATTCACATCAAATAATTATTTCCTATTTTATTATGTAGTTTTTCCGGAGAATATAGCATAAATGGAAAATTTCAAAAATCTGACTGAACAATCGACTCCCAATGGAGCATTTTTATATGATGTCACTGTGACGTCATTAAGGCAGTCATCTTGTAACTTATTACATTTTCCTATAACGCTTAAGTTCAAGATATGTCATAGAGAGTTTCAACTCCCTAGCCGTTGGATTAAGAAAAAAAAATTAGGGGTCCCAAATGACCTCCTGATTTCTACGTTACAATGGCAGCAATCTTGAATTTGGCGGCCATCTTGGATTGATTTCAAGTGGGCCTATAGCAAATTTTAATCAACCGATCGAGTACCTTAAATGTGCCAAGTTTCATGCTTTTACCTCAAAGTGCAGAATTAACCCAATTTCATGCACCATATACTGCAGTACTATATCATGGGATCGAAACCGTTATCTTTTGTGGAATTCAACGTCGGATAGAAATCGGCTTCTTTGCTTAATTCAACGGCCGCATCGGATTCGAAATTTGTTTCTTTGCGGAATTAAAAGATTTCCTCATACGATCAAAATCGATTTCTTCGCGGAATTGAAATATCTACCGATAGGACCAAATCCGTTTTTTGTGTGGTATTCAAGTTTCTCTCGTTATTCGAAATTGGTCTCTTTGCCGTGCAAGAATTTCTTTGTGGATTTTTTTAAGGATTTCCTTGTGGGTATAGAAAACGATTCCTTTCGAGATTTCCTCATTGATTTATTTTTTATGGATTTCGAGGATTTCCTCATGGATATAAATCGATTTTTTGTGGAATACAAGGATTTCTTTTTGGATCGATTCCTTTGTGGAATACAAGGATGTCTTTCTGGATTTCTTTTCCATAGAACTTCCAGTGATCATTCGCGGCAAACCGTTATTTGGTAGACATTTGGGGACTACCGTAATCCGGTAATTTTTGTAGACATTCAGGAACTCTATTTGGAAATTCAAGTATAATTTATTCGCGAGATGCTGTAAGATAGACATTCGGGAACATCTAGGATTTCTTCGTGGAGAGAAATCGATTCCATTGGGGATTTCGATGACTTTTCATGGATGTAAATCGATTTCTTCGTGGAATTCAGGGATTTCCTCGAGGACAGATCTCGATTTATTTGTAGATTGAACGGATTTTCTCGTGGACAGCAATGGATTTATTTGTGGATATCAGGGATTTTCTCATGTATAGAAATCAATTTATTTGTGGAATTGGAGAATTTTCTCCTCGAGAGAACTCGATTTCTTTGGAAATTCAATTTATTTGTGGAATTCCTCGTGGATTTCCTCGTGGATAGACATTTATTTATTTTTGGAATTTGAGGATTTCGTCATGGATACAAATCGTTTTTTTGTGAAATTCGTGGCATACCGTACATTCGCTAATTTATATGGGGAATTCATTGATTGTTCGCGGGATGCTGTAATCTTTG
>JAVTVY010056206.1:0-31162 GCA_036873755.1 Hanleya hanleyi | reverse complement strand
CAGCAAATTATAAATCATTGCTCTTTCAGCATGTTTCATCTTTTGTTGTTTCATGTAACCACCAGGCAGTAAATGTTGTTTAGAAAGCTGTTCCCATAGTAATTCCACTGATGTTAACACACCAGACTATCATTGTGTTGTAGCGATCCTAATCCGAATTGTGATACTTTGATCTGTTCCTTTGTCGATTCATGCCAAGTTAGGTTGGTAATCATTGTGTTCGGATTGACTGGTGAGAAGTTTATGCTCTTGCTAGATGAGCCAATCTAGCAAGATGGACATAAATAGAACATAATGGACACATTATGTCCGCTAGATGGACATAAATTTACGTTCATGTCGTTTGATAGCACTAACCATTTCCCTTTTCATCCATTTCTCTGCATGATGTTTGGCAGCTCTACTTTTCAGCCAAGTTGAACAATTCTCCAGGTTTTCTTCTAAAGTGATTAATCGCTGATTGTACCGTCTCAGTTCGTTTTGTCGTTCTTGTATTGCCTTCTTTAGTAGCTTCTTGTGGTATCGGTTCCTAAGCTGGCGTTGTTTTGCATACAAGTTCTTCCACCTCACACCTTTTGGCGTGTTCAAGAACTTGAACTTATAGTAATTATATTGGGCAAACAGAAAGATGTTTAATGACCAGTCTAAATGAAAATTCTAATCCTAATAGTGAAAATTTACTCCCATGTTATGAAATGTGATGCTTTCCAGCACATTTATGACTTAATGTTATTACCAGACCGTAACACCATGTCGGTCAAGGGATTTAACCCAACTGCACATATGCTACTACCTTGCACTAGAATAGTCGACAATGCTAGGCACTGGAGTAAGTTGTTATTCAAGGAAGCTGTTGCCATAAAAGTAAAAAGTCCTGACCTCAATCATGGTTTGAAGGCATCTAAAGTACATGTATTAATTTTGTTCAAATGAGTTCAAGTCATTGTTTATAGAATCCTTGTCTTCTCAACCATAGGTTGTTATCGTGTAAAAAATTGTGTTCAGGTTGTTTTGTAAAACTGTTCACTATCCATTGTATATAGAACGTTAAGCTTAACTGTTTTATTCACCCTGTGTATATACTCTTGATCAACTACTAGTTGTATATTTTTAGTGTGCCGAAATATAGAATATCACAATAACTCCACTCTTTGAAGTAACTTTCATACTAGTTTATACGAGAAATACAGCAGTCTTCGAATTTCACAAAAAATGATCAATTCCCGATAAATCTCACAACCCTATATCATTTGTTTATCGGTCGCCGAATCAGTAAAACATTTCCACTAATGTTTGGCCCAATACTTTATGGTCTGGAAATCGTTCACTGATCTTTTCCGTCTCAAGCGAAATCCTCTTCCTGATCGTTATGTTTCTCGGTCAGGACATTACAACACATATAAGGGAAGTGGGAAGAGTTCTGTCATTCTGAAACAATAGAAACCCCAGACTCGTACCCAACCTTCAGATCTACGAAGATATATCTGCGATCGAACCGATCGCGACAGATGTTGCAATGCAGAGAATACTTTGACGTACTACTTTCATTCTGTAGACATATTCTGCATTTGGCAAGATTTAAGAATCTTATAGCAAATCATTGATAACTTTTGACATGGGATATTTTGGAGGTTAACTGTTAACGAGTATATATCTCGAAGATTGAACAGTTCATGATACCAGTATTGTTGTGGATATTCTCCAGATTAATTCATTAACATCTTTTACATTGAACTGTCCATATCGCATATCTTGGAGTTCCAGTTATTGACATTCGATTATTTACATGTATATTGGAGAGTGAACTTGCTATATGATATCTTGCAGATTACTGCTAATGTATCTTGATTGAATTGCTGATATGATAATTTGCATGTTGATATTTGATATGTCAGAGTCTGTTCCGTCATTTTGATAGAGGTGTCTAATTAATGGAGATTTATTTAACATCTGGAAGACTGAATTGTTTTTATGACACCTTGGAGATTGGATATTTGAAATGAAATGACAACTTAGAGTTTGAAATGTTGACAGGCCATTTTGAAGATTGAAATGTTGATACGACATCTTGGAGTCTTGGGTCATGTTTCCATCCATTTTATTGATGAAATAACTTTTGAGAGAAAGACTGATGTAACCTTCAGTTGAAATCGATCACATGACCTCTCCATGCACCATCTGTCTCGAGACTCTTCATCAGTCTTTTTTAAATTTATCTCTATTTGACTGCTTCAGAACATTTGGTTCTCTCCTATTTTGCAGCATAGATCCCCAGCGGCGATTACAAAAGGCGGTGATAACGTGTAACTCTCATCGGAGTTTTAACCGCCAAGCTAAAGCCTATTGCGATATTTAAAACACGAATATGTGCTTTGACATTAACTATCAGCCTGGCTGTAAAATGAAAGGGTGACACTGTTAATAACTAATAACTTGACTCGAATGCATTACCATCGACTATAGTTGATACTTTTCCACGGCAGATAATCCGGTGGCAAAGATGTATTGTCCCCGTTTATTCAACATTACATGATACCACGTATATTTTAAATTCACAAACATTGTAATTTTCTGTGTGTGTTTTTCCTTTTCAGTTGAAGATAATATTGAGTGAAGAAGTATGGAAGTATTTCATACTTGGAAAATTAATGAGTCACAAAATGACTACAGTTTTGTTGCTATATCATGGTAGTGACTCCCACGCGATCCACAGATTGTATTGTAGATGATTGTAATTCTATGTGGTCCACAGGAGACTACCATAATTCCCATAAACAGAACGGTCGACTCACCAGGGAAAATTTGAGACCGTACTACCTTTCAATCTACTATAACAATCATTTACATATATGCTTTAGGCAATCTGTTATATTAGCATCTACACTCCACACGAATATCGTCATACTACGTTCAGCAGTATCAATATAGCGAAAAGCTCTAGTCCAGGTAAATTACACAATTATATACAGGTAGGATGGGTAAACCTGTGCACAGGCGTCACAATATTGAAAGTTCAAAGGCATTAAAATATGTACAAGCATCAATCAATATATGTTTACCAGCAAGTTGAAGAAACATTCTGCTAAAACACGTTACGATTGAATAGGGGAACGATATTAGAACACAATGTACCAATGTACCAACGATTATTGCCACGAACGCCTATGAATTCATGAAACTTAGCTTCGTGAAGTGAGTTTGATATTCGATATTGGACATTTGGTTTCGCGAAAATCGAATTTTCGCTATCGAGTATCGAATATCAAACTCAATTCACACAGCTCGTGCTCTGAACTTGTACGACGGCAGATCAGCAAATGAATGTCTAGAAATAGTTTGTCTCACATGTATGACGCTATTAAACAGATAAAAGTATCATTAACTACTCTCCCAGAGTGTTACAGAAAAAATTAAATAATTGATGGAGAATGACCCCCACTCTTACAATAACACCGTTACTTCCACAGACGCAAATAAACGTAATTTGCGACGGTAGGGCCAACACTTGGTTCCTGAATGCTTGATATAGTTCGAGAGGTAGTCGCCGTGCTAATGCCGTCTGATAGTATCCGTAGATTTGATTGGTCAGCTATAAACATGTTAGACTGTAAAATTAGCATTAACGGCAGAAAATTGTTGCAGTATTCTTTCATTCTGCGACTCGTTTTGCCGTTAGCTCGCACCAATGCTGCTAAATCTATCGAACAAACCTATCTAAAAAATTGTAAATTACATCGATTCTCATTACATATATACGTGTTATTTTTTTTTTTTTTTTTTTTTTTTATTAATTTGGTTTTCGTCGTAATATTGCAGGACTATATCATGGCGGGTGATCCTGCACTAGCTGTAGTAAGTGAGAAATTGGAGCGATATGCAAGAAACGGGAAAAATTGACGATGTCTGGCGATAAAAAGTAACCATATTACTCTACAGGAAATCATCTCTCAGCACATCACATTCAGACCCGAGAATACGATGGATTCTAGGAGGTAACCTTAGTATCTCAGCCGCGCTTTTATTGCAGCTGTTCATGTGGAGACTATGAAGAATCCTCGCGGCCCCTAGCACATGCTTGAGCGGAATAACAAATAACTCTTCTAATGTTAATGGATGAGCATCGTTAATGGAAGGTCGTAAACTTCATCAAATGATGAGCCAGAAGGTATAGGTACTAATAATCATTGGTATATTGTTGCTAAAGCGGTCTTTGTATTGTATTTCGAACATTTAAAAAGACACATAGCGGCGTAGCGGCATAGTTATAGCATTTTGTCAGCAGATGTCATCTCTAGTATTTTAATATAATTTGCTCCTGAATAATCTTCGTTCGATTGTTCTTAGTGGTAACTGTTGATCTTTGATCTTTGACCCCAAAACGGAGTGACCTCAAATCTTCAAAATAAGATCAGAATCGGAGAATGCCACAAACCTCTATGGTATTATTTGTGGTTCTTTTGATGTTATACCTACAATTGACCTCTGGTTCGGATGACCTCTATCGCGACTCTGAAATGAAATATTGCCCCGAATCGCCAAAATAAGGCCAGATTCGGGTTACTCAACCCTGGAAACCAATACAATGAGGCAGTTTATATATCTTGCCCCAAAACCACTGATAATGGCGAATTTGTCCCAAAAATAACCTTTAGGGTGACATTAAAAGGTGACCTTGACCTCAAATCGTGAAAATAAGATCACAATCAGATTCTTCGATCCCCAAAACCACTAAAAAGTGCTATTATTCATATTTCCAGCCCTTTTAGTTATTTCGATTGACCTGTAACCCGGGTGGCGACCATATTGAATTTCGCCGAATATGACGGCCGCCCGTCAAAAATCGAAATAGTATGGTATGGGCGACATATGGGCCAAATTTGGTGCTTTTGGAAGAATGTGAACCAAAAAATCCCTTATAGCTTGATATCGTGTACAGGTTAATTGTTTTGTAAAACTGTTCACTATCCATTGTTTATAGAACGTTCAATTTAACTGTTTTAGTCACCCTGTGTATGTACTCTTGAACAACTACCACTTGTATATTTTTGAAGATGGTATAACCTGTACCGAAATATAGAATATCACAATGACTTCACTCTCTGGAGTAACTTTCATACTAGTTTATACGAGAAATACAGGAGTCTTCGAATTTCACCAAAAAAATATCAATTCCCGATAACTCTCACAACCCTATATCTTTTGTTTATCGGTCGCCGAATCAGTAAAATTGTGTATCAAAACATTTCTGCTAATGTTTGGCCCAATACTATATGATCTGGAAATGGTTCACTGATCTTTCGTCTCAAGCGCGATCCTCTTCCTGGTCGTAAAGTTTCTCGGTCAGGACACGTCATTCTGAAACAATAGAAACCCAAGACTCGTACCCAACCTTCAGATCTAAGAAGATATATCTGCGAATACTTTGGCGTACTACTTTCATTCTGTAGACGTATTTTGCGTTTGGCAAGATTTAAGAATCTTATAGCAGATCATTGATAATGTTTGACATAGGATATTTTGGAGGTTTAACTGTTAAAGAGTATATATCTCGAAGATTGAACTGTTGTGGATATTCTCCAGATTAATTCTTTAACATCTTGTACATTGAACTGTCCATATCGCATATCTTGGAGTTCCAGTTATTGACATTCGGCTATTTACATGTATATTGAATGTAGTGAACTTGCCTTGTGATATCTTGCAGATTACTGCTAATGTGTCTTGACTGAATTGCTGATATGATAATTTGCATGTTGATATTTGATATCTCAGAGTCTGTTCCTCTATTTTGATAGTGGTGTCTAATTAATGGAGATTTATTTCACATCTTGGAATTGTTTTTATGACACCTTGGAGATTTGATATTTGAAAAGAAATGACAACTTAGAGTTGGAACTGTTGACAGGGCATTTTGAAGATTGAAATAATGATACGACATCTTGGAGTATTGCGTCATTTTTTCATCCATTTTATTAATGAAATAACTTTTGAGAGAAAGATTGATGTAACCTTCAGTTGAAATCGATCCCATGACCTCTCCATGCACCATTTGTCTCGGGACTCTTCATTAGTCTTTTTTAAATGTATCTCTACTTGACTGCTTCAGAACATTTGGTTCTCTCGTATTTTGCAGCACAGATTCCCAGCGGCCATTACAATAAGCGGTGATAACGTGTAACTGTCGCCAAGGTTTTAACCGCTTAGTTAAAGCCTATTGCAATATTTAAAACACGAATATGTGCTTTGACATTAACTATCAGTCTGGCTGTAAAATGAAAGGGTGCCACAGTTTCGCTAATAACTTGACTCGAAAGCATTACCATCGACTACAATAGATACATTTCCTCGGCAGATAATCTGCAAAGCATGAACCGCTAATTTATACCGGGAATCTCGCGTCAATGCACCCGACGGTGCCCCGAGGGAAACATTTCTCTATGAATTCAATCGAGAACGGCCCATTGCGAGACAGAGATTCCGCGAAAGTCATGAAATCGAGCTTTGCGATTCCGGAACTAAATTAAACACAACATTAAAAGAGTGGTGGGAAACAATGCCGATGTAATGACAAGAAGTCATATGACCCCACAGACAATTATACTGACTGTATATTTCTAAAAAAACATCACAAGAACCAAAGGCGATTCCTGTGATGATTTGTATCTCAGCCACGCTTTTATTGTAGATGTTCATGTGGACAGTATTAAGTGGCATGACCACACAGTTTGTAGCACCGGCTTGAGCGGTATTAGATGCAAATGTTTCGGAGTGATGATGTAGCCCTATCCAGTCATCTGTTGGAAAATGATGAACCATGTTACCGCCAGATAGAAAAAGCGACCCAAACGAGGGAGTAGTTATTGAATGCAAGTTCGTATTCAAATCAAATAACTGTGAAGCTCGAAGTTGGCCAATCGCTTCATTCTCCACCATTATTACAAAGTCACAAAGTTACAATCACATTGATTTGTACAGAGACATTCTCTTTCAATTATCTTTCCAAAAGTAAATGCCTCTCATAGTGAGAATTCACACCAAGTCCAGTGTGGCTAAGTTACACTCTATTAATAACTCTATATAGAAAACAATTGGTACGAAGAAAATAAGGTGAGGCTGTGTTAATAATTTGCTTTATATGAAAACTATATGCATATTAGAAGAGGAAACGTCACACGAAAACGAAATTGCCAGTATTCATACGGCAAACCTGAGTAACCGGCGGCTGCTTATAGCATTACGGATCTCGCATCCATACAGTGTTTGGATGATTTACACCACGAATGAAAATATATTGTTAACAAGATTGATAGCACTCATCTTTAATCAGCGACAAAAGAGGGTTGAGGGTGTCTATGGAACTCAAGTTTCCAACCAGTTAACTGTGATGGAGCATTTTGTTGGTCATCAGCAAAGTATAGCCGTCCGACATTCAGCCGTCGTCCATAAAATAATTTACACGTCAATAATCGAATCACCTATTCTTACGACCGGCCGTCGCTTTTCAATCGACACGCTTTTTTATATTATACACATAAATTTCATAAGAAAACGTCGCTCAAATTATTGGACATATTTGTAGACGACAGCTGCCTACTCAATGTCAGATTTAATCAAATATAGACAGTATACTGACTACATATGTGCAGAGATATCATGTATGTCCAAGCTCCAAAAATTAAGACCAACCTAGCTATGAAGTTAGTATATTTCTCATCGGTGCTGGTAAAGATAACTTTTCTCAGTTCGTTTAGCTTGTAGCGATGAAATGAAAACATTTCTAGCTCTTATTGTGACTAGCTGCCGATATCCATGACTTTAGAATAACTCTCATGAATAACATATTATTCTCAATTATGTCCCAGGATTCATCGATTCCGAGCAGGATAAATATTTACTTGATTTACAACCTTGTGTGTGTTTCATGTATTTGCATATTGCAATAAGGCTTATACAACAACAGTTAGTTGACGTCTCCAATAGTAATCTATATATGTTATGGACTTTAGGACCGACGTGTTGACTCCGATCGGTTCATTTTCATCTTCTGTGATCTGTACAAATGGGCAAGTGTTATGGTCAATAACGTCTTGTAAAATTTCTGTTGATATAAGGATGACAAGGCAACGGTTATCTCACCAGCTTGTGGGATTATACAATCCGACGAACGAATTAAACTGTAGATGAACTACTGTATTATCTGTTCTCTACATTGATCCACTACTTCTTCTTCACACTGTACCACAGGTTCAATGTGGTCCGAGATTGGCCAGCAGCTGATTCCAGATCCATGAATAACATATGTCTTCAGTTAGCGAAAACACGGGTAAGGATGTCTGTGAAACACAACAATTCTCCTACCACTCGACTCTCCCTCTCTCACCCTACGCTCGGCTCTGCTGCCTGCGTTCCCAGTCTCTCAATATTCCTGGTGATGAGCCCCAAAATCCTTATCGGACTTCACTTTTAGTTTTCTTCAAACAAACCAATCCAATCAATCAAATTCTACTCCGATTTAATCACATACATCAACATAACCATCGTCAATATGAGCACATATTTTTAATTCAGGGGGATAGTATACTTGATAGCAAGCGTCAGATCCGACATTCAATATTCAGTCGTCGTCCATGAAAGAATTTCCGCGTCAATAATCTAAAGACCTATTTTGTACGACAGTATCACAAGTATGAAAACACGTTTCAGTTGTTTTTTTTTTTTTTTTTTTTTTGTCGGTTGAATGAACTTTACTGTGCCTTTATTCTTCATTGCCAAATTAATCAATGGAATTGAAGATTTCGTACACCCAAAACCCCGTTTTTTTTTAACTAATAATATTCTGCTCTATGAGAGATGACAGATTGAATTATGTTATATGATACAGAATTGTTATGTTCCATTTAACAGAATCATTCAGTATCATATAAAAGAATTCAATCTCAGATAGAACAGAATATTCTGTTAAGTTATCAGAATGGGTTGTTCAGTGAACGAATATTAGGTCAGCAATGTGGTGTTAGGGACGGTATCCTTGAATACTATAATCGAATTCTGATGGACATTCAATAACGAATCGAATATTAGTGGACAGCTTGATGACGTTTGTTCACAAACGAAGAAAATTTAATTTAAAACGTTGATTTATCTCGCTAGTGTTCGAAAAAATTCAGATTTTCTGCAAACAACATCAATATGACGATGTACTCTTTGCATCAGGTGCCTACTAGGCTGACATGGACACCCTAGAAGGTGTAGCAGTCGTTGAGAACAACATGGTTGTTGCGCTACGGCAACTACTTCTTTTCAACTGCTCTTCCTGTGGCCCCCTAAAACAAGACATTATTATAACACTGGTTGGGTTATTACTCCAGTTCAAATATTTGGAAAGTCAGATCGAGCGGTCAAAGCGGTCAATGTCACTTGAACTAAAAATAAGGACATCGTGCAAACATGAAAAGCCAGTAGTTTTATTTTTATATATCGATGTAGACCCGTTAGGGTCTGATGACCCTGTAGGGTCATCCAGATATATATAGGGGAGCTGTAACTCTTGTAAAAGGAAGTGCCCGGTTTACTCTTGCACAAAACAAAGTTCTTGCGCTGAAAGAAATAGTTCTGAAGCTTTTTCTTCTTGATAACTTTTTTTTTTGTCTTTTGAATTATTTTTGTTGTTCTTTTACATAAGCGGAATATAGTAGATGTGTCCTGATGTTTTTCAAGTGCTCAGTTGTTGTTTTTGAGGGTTTGCTAGTTCTAGTTCAAAGTATGTCGTCTGCTAGACCAGGGACTGTCGTCTGCTAAATCAGAGACTTTAAGAGGAAAATGCTGGTTGATTTTTTGTCTGTGTATTTCACTGTTTTTTGACATGAAATGGCTTGTTTGGTCATTATTAATGTATATTTTTTTGTATACTGCATTTCCAATTACATGTACCTCTTCACTTTCCTCATCTCTTTGTTTTCACTGTGTTTCAAATGGAATTTTGGTAAATGAATTTGAGTGTTCTCCCTCCTTGAGACCCTCTTCAGCAATACAACACAGCAATGCAGCTGACCCAGTTTCGGGGGCCAATCCTGAATGGACTTCAAAACAATGTAATATACATGTACAAGTAGGCCTTCATCATAACATGGAGCCTGCTAGCCTGCACACGTTTTTAACAGGAAATAGGTACCTTGACTGATGAAATAAACTTAACATACTCAGAATAATATTGGCCATGAATTCCTTTCTCATTAAACCACAATATGGTAAAGAGTTAATTACCAACAGCTTGATCAAGTTTCATATCCAAATCCTGTACGGTAACCAGCCCTCTTCTATAAAGAATTTTGAATGTGAATCATGATGAAAAAAGTTGTCTTGTGTAGTCAAACAAACATAACAGCAAGAAATATATTTGTAAACATTTAATCATATGCCAAGGCTGTAGCCAGAGATCTTTATTCACGAGCCATATTCACTCTCTGCACTGTAGGTATGAAAAAGCCTCTCATGAATTAAAGGCACCCCAAAGCATAGTAGGAATGGCCTCAGCTTGTTATTTTTAACAAATATGGGTTATGAAGAAGTATACATGGGTCAGAGAGTAAAGAAATAGTCAGTTTAACCCCCTGGAGCCAGCAAAATTGTCATGGTGGCCCGCCCCAACTGAAATTCCAACCTGGCTTTTTCACGCGTAAGATATAGTAACCAGGGCTTCAGATTACCCTTGATATATTAAACGTTGTACCCAAATTAGGACTAAAAAAAAACAAAAAAGAATATATCTATTTTTTCTTGTATTGATAATCAAAGTTTAGTTATGTCATTTAAGCATCATATTTTAGTAAAAGCTTACCTACTTTGCCAGAATCCGTATTTTCACTAATTTGAGTGCGTTTCCCCTGCCTCAAAATTTTTTGCCGCGCTGAATAGAGGTTGTGCCCAAATTAGGGTAATTACTAGCATCTAGTCCGTCATTCCTAATTCAGCCGTCATCCAGTAAAGAATATCTGCGTCCATAATTCAAAGACCTATTTCATATTCCATATAACAGTATCAGCACCAAATTCAAAAGGACAATCATAGTATACATAAACATATGCTAGTTTTCTGCAAGAGAGAAGCGATCAACAGTTTTCAATGATGCCGACAAGACATGATGTTCCAAAATTATAAAATCCGTATCGCTGATCAGTATTCTTATTCCATAATAATCAATGTAAAGTCATCATCTAGAGAATGATGTATCTCAGTCACGCTTTGATTGTGACTGTTCATATGAACACCATGATGATCTTGAAGTACATGGGTTCATACGGCCCATAGCCCCGGGTTAAGCGGAATTAGACACAAGTTACGAAACGTAACGCCATAGATCTTGCACGCTATACGCTCGTAGTTTGCTATCAGCATGCAATACGTATCACCAACTTTGAGAAACTTTGAGTGGAGGCGCTTGTTGGAATAGCCCTGTTTTATAAGTTTCTGCAACAATGTTTTGTGACGTTGATTAAAATCGTCGCATTCAACACCGGATCTAGTAAATGCTACTAAGCGAGATATGTATACGCCATATGCAGGTCACACTGGAATATTACTATCCAGAGAGGGATAGTTTACGATGTCGAAATTGTAATCATCTCTTTTGTCATAAATTCGACGATAAGGCCAAAATTAAAATATACTTTGTACGCGATAACCTGACCGAACAGAAGTGGTAGTGACCCGAAACTTAAAAAAAAATTTTTTTTAAGGATTTCCAAAATGTTCAAAAACACGAGAATCATGCATATGCTTATAAACGATTTGCCAATAGATGTCACTGTCCCCAAAATCCGCAACTGTTTAAGTCACATTTTTATATGCTAATCGAAGACAAGGCCTTATGTATACGATTATGAGTTCTGTCTATCTATCCGTCTATCCATCCATTAATCCATTAACATTTGTTGTCCGTGCGATATCTGCAGTTTGACGGTATGGATTGGTACCAAACTTTGGATATACATTACCGGCAGGGCAAAGAGGAACCCTATTCATTTGCGGTCAAAGGTCAAGTGTCTTGTGTGCTGTCCTCAGTGTTTTAGAGAGTGGATGGAGGGTATCTGGTCCCTTGCTGCTTCAAAGATTTCTTCTTTGAAGTAGCAGGAACGCAGCTTGGCTGGGTGGTGCTCAGTTGGTTCATCGCGATCAAGCTGAAATATTGTTGAAAGCGACGTTAAATTCTATTCACTCACTCACACACTCAAAGGGCAAGGTCACAGTCCCCCAAACTGAATCTAGTTCTGATTATACTATGAGGTTGGACTATTCAGAGTTGTCTCCCCTACATGTATATGGCATTTATCCCATGGAGTTGTCTCCCCTGTTTGATACATGTCTGAAACAGCTACATTCAGTTAAACAGTTGAGAAATAGAAAGCATGCATTTACTAATTTAACTGGGAAAGGGGTCATTTATGAACTTTATATCTGTTCATTAACTCGAGAACAAAGGTTTACTTCATCACGTTCTTGACATTTTTCTGATTCATGAAAAATGTTCTCACCTGAAAGGAATCTGTTTGAAGGAAAATTAATATTTTCTCGTATTTGACATTTGACAATACTTGACCATTTAGGTTTTGCCCAAATACCGTGGTGAAGTTCAGATGTATGCTGTTGATCACAGGCATGACAAATACCAATCAATACCAATCATTTCTATGATTCCCAGACATCGATATATAAAAAAGCCTATAGGCTCTAGTTAATGACATATATCGTGATACAAGTTCGAGCCATGTTACGGGTAAAGAAACGATCAACTATCAATGTAAATATATGCTTCGGTTTTCTTTTGTATTTGAAATCTGATTCCTTTTCAGAACTACATCTGTTTCCCAGAATTGGAAATTTAGTCATTCCTATCTTTCAATATAAGCCATTTCATTGAAAAGCAGACAAAATAAATTCACTGTGATACCAAGTGTGCGGAAACTTCCATCAATAATTCATATTCCTTGAGCCTGAATAGTTATTCTTTGACATGATCCACTTGGAGGGAACATGACATCCCTCCGCCTAAAATTGCCCTGGCCTGGTCGGATTTGATCAGATATGGTTCGGAACTGTAATACAGCCATCGCCATACTGATGGCATTTAAGCTGACCTCTGTAGAACGTAATGGAGAGTTAAGTACCGGATTGATTGGATCAGACAGTCGGCCTTTATCGTGGTATTGGATCTTCATGATACCACTCTGGTCATCCCTATCAGCTGATTTGTTTTGCTATCAGGCGGACTGTAAAAGGTGTATTTTCAACAACCAAACGCCAGTAGATGCATGCATGTAAACTAATTTGCCGCTGCAGGTGGTATACTGTTGATTCATTCGGTATCACTTGTGTCATAATCGTGTCCTTTTCCGGATTAGAGTGGATAGTCGAAAGCCTGGGGTCGATAGGGGGCCTAGAACACAAACGTGTCGATTTGTGTTTTTTCAGATAGCTGCTAATTAAGATGTTCATGACACTATTGGGGAAAACACACAGGTCCATCATTAATGTTCTATTGCTCTGAGAGCTATTTCTCCTATAAACCGGTATTTTGTGGGTTACATGTCGCGATTCTTCTAACACAGATGGTAGCTATACTCCGTGACAAGAAGGAATTTTACCAGAATATTTCTCCAGTTATATTCCCCCAATATTCAGATCAACTTTGTGAACCTCCCTTTGTCCGATTTCTGTGATAACAATGATCGTAGTAGCCATCCGAAGATCCTCAGAGACTACACTTTTGGTAGAGTCAAAATAAGGTGAACTATCCATACATTGGATTAGATATGTAAATACAAAATCTCAGCTGCATGTTTTAGCAGACCTGCTGGTCTCATAAGTCGAGAGTTTTCCACAAGTGTATGAAATATATTAAGTCAATCAGGATATATCAAATGTGAGACATATCAGAAGTCCGAACATCCTCAGAGTCTACACATTTGGTAGAGTCAAAATAAGGTGAACAATCCATACATTGGATTAGATATGTAAATACAAAATCTCAGCTGCATGTTTTAGCAGATCTGCTGGTCTCATCAGTCGAGAGTTTTCCACAAGTGTATGAAAAATATGAAGTCAATCAGGATATATCAAATCTGAAGAATTGAAGCGCGTCTCAGAATTGATATGCTTACCGCAAATCCAAGGTCAGACCCTAAGCTGACGTTTGATGTCTCGTTTATAGTCCATCTATAGTAAGCTTCAGTAGGATGTTCTCTGACATTAATCCACTTGAAGAGAAAATATTTTCCCCCTCTACATCTCGCTCTAGTCTAATCTGTTTTGCTCAGATAAACATGTAGTTCTGTGGAGTAATACCGCCATCCGTCTACTGGTGGTATTTAAACTGACCATTTGCTGACATCATGTGGAGTTAAGTATTGGACCGAGTGGATAATCGGTGGATCAGACAGTGGGTCTCCAGGATCCTATTAAATCTATGATGAGACTACATCACTCTTTCCTATTAGTTGATTTGTTTCATGGGTCTCATGGACCTATGTTTTAGCATTACGAAATTCCAAGAGACGTCCTATATGTGACGGGTATTCGAATGGAATCAAACTTGTATCCTCAAATTTACGGAAGACATGTGAGAAAATAAAATTGGTATAGCTATGCGTGCGCACGACATAGCTACTCTCTTTCTGTGATACTCCGATATCACTTCGCACCTCGTGTCGCCCTAATACAATATAGTACTCAAAGTGAGGATGGAAATTAAAACATGAATTAGTATTTCAATTGTCCATGAAAATCTGTTTTCTAGAGGAATCCAATGAATCAGTAGTCGTCGTGACATAGAAAGTCCCACCAGTGCTGTGTGCATTAAGGGAATAGATATCAGACGAGATATCATGGACGTGTCAGATCAACAAGAAAATTTGATTCAGTTATGAAGTTAGTACATTTCCTAGCGGAGTTCAGTTCGTTTTCCATATCTAATTGTGGCTAGCTGTTAGGATTCAGCCGAGATTCAACAAACTGTTTATCACAGATCCATCTATCTTCGTCCGGCGACGAACAAGGGCGAGACATCTGTAAAACACATTATAGCTTCGGATCCCACATTCATCAGTCAGCCACCGTCAGCCAAAAAGACGACGAAACATAGTATCAAAGATCTTGTACACTGTGAACCTACTTTACTACACAGCCAAATCTCCACGCTGGTACCATGTGGTAACTGAATGGTAGCCACAAGAAGGGCCCAGAACGGTACACCTCGGTACAATATCAATCAGTACAGACCAGTATCCACACAGTACCACTCAGTAACTGGTCAGTACTGATTGGATACTGTACAGTACCACACGAAACACGACTGAACAGTACTACATGTTTACTGAACAGTAACCAACCTGCTACTGCGCAGTACTGCTCAGTTATCTCTTGGAACCAGGCTGTTGCTAACTGACATGTACTGCTCAGTTCAGTTCTGACCGGTGGTTACCACACAGGAACTGTTCAGTTACAGCTCAGTTCTTACATGTATGGTGGGCCTTTCCGTGCAGTACCATTCAGTAGTGTACAGTTCAGTACATGTCTGTGAAAAATTGCCTGTGTAGCTCTGTACGATATTTATCATCAACGAAGGAGCAGGGTGGTACAGACTTTCTCCAAAAGTCTCTCCTGACGTTGATTGAAAGGGTTACTTTTTTTAACCGGATCTAGCAAATGCTACTAAGCGAGATGTGTATACGCCATATGCATGCTCTTTCGGAGTGTTTGGGGAAGTTGACAATATCGATATTGTTATCGTCATACAATGACGTGAGATTGAGACCATTTCATCGTCTAGAGATATAGGTCGTATATGCTGCCCCGTTTTGACTATAGGCTTCATTCCCGCAAATCCAGTGAAGATATATTAACGTGTGAATAATGTCTATATGCATCCATAAGAAACCAGATTTAGGCTTGCACATTTGGAACACAATCCCTCCCTCACACGCGCTCACGGGGCTCCGCGGCCAAAATATTCAACCAGTCCCATACAACGAAACCGTTTCCCTGGTGGTTCTCTTCAGATTCTGTCCAGAATGTAAACACAATGATCACCAATGATGGACTAAGCAAATATTATCTATTGAGGAGAATACCGTTGCCTGATCACAAAGGCTTGGAGACATATTTAGTTTGCTTTCAATTAACGCTGTTGAACGTTATATAAAATATGCTGTTCGAGTAATCCCTAAATATGAACATTACGTAAACGAAAATAAGGCGAATAATTTGGTGAGGGTGTTCTCAAAAATAATTATTGAGAGTCTTACGATCGTCGTTCTCGATAGCGAATAGAATTAATGTTATATTAGTCCGGAGATGTTTATTTAGAGACGAAGGAAATTTCATCTGCGAATTGCTCCCCTCTTTGCAGTGCGAGAACAGAATCGTTATCATTATCGGTGCAAATATGTTTCCGTATTCTTATTCGATATGAATTGTATTTCTTGTGATAACTGGAATTGTTTCCCAGAAATGGAAGGCAGTCATTTATCTTTCAATATAAACCAGTTTATTTGAAGAGCAGACTGCCACCAGGGATTCAATATGTTCAATACGCTACTAATGTAAAGGATGTCAGACGTCTGGACCTCATTATTGTATATACATTTTGATTATTATTGTAAATTGGTTCATTGGTTCATTATTTTCGTGTATCGTTTCAATGCATATCGTTATTAGCGAATCACAGTAATGATATGAGCGCTGATTCTTTGTTTTATCAACACTCATAATTTATTTCTCTATTAAAATAGTTCTGATGATACCTCAAGCATTAGAGTGGCTTGGACATTGGATGAATATATTTCATGTAATGAGCCTGCTGATTAACATTCTCCAAAGCGATGCACATTCTATTTTACCCATGCTACTTTGTCTGTGACAGTACATGAGGTAACCAGGTAGAATAGCTAGGTCATCTGTCAGACAACAAACTTGCTCACTGGACAAGATAGTCGGGTATAGAAAGAGAACGGGGCGAAGAGCCGTTATTTTATTCGTGTATTTGCTTCCATAAAATAATGTATAACTAGAGAGAAGAGACGAACGAGAAATACAGGAGTTTTCGAATTTCACAAAAATTGATCAATTCCCGATCAATCCCATAACCCCATATCATTTGTTAATCGGTCGCTGAATCATCAAAATTGTGTATCAAAACATTCCTGCTACTGTTTGGTCCAATAATGTATGGTCTGGAATGTCTGAGTTTACTGATCCTTTTCGTCTCAAGCGCAACCCTCTTCCTGATCGTAATGTTTCTCGGTCAGGACATGTCAGTCTGAAACAGCAGAAACCCCAGGTTCGTACCCAACCTTCAGATCTACGAAGATATATCTGCGATCGAACCGATCGCGTCAGATGTTTCAATACTTTGGCGTACTACTTTCATTCTGTAGACGTATTCTGCGTCTGGCAAGATTTAAGAATCTTATAGCAAATCATTGATAATTTTTGACATGGGATATTTTGGAGGTTTAACTGTTAACGAGTATATATCTCGAAGATTGAACAGTTCATGATACCAGTATTGTTGTGGATATTCTCCAGATTAATTCATTAACATCTTTTACATTGAACTGTCCATATCGCATATCTTGGAGTTCCAGTTATTGACATTCGATTATTTACATGTATATTGGTGAGTGAACTTGCTATATGATATCTTGCTGGTTACTGCTAATGTGTCTTGATTGAATTGCTGATATGATAATTTGCATGTTGATATATGATATGTCAGAGTCTATTCCTTTATTTTCATAGAGGTGTCTAATTAATGGAGATTTATTTAACATCTTGGAGATTGATTTTTTTTATGACACCTTGGAGATTGGATATTTGAAATGAAATGACATCTTAGAGCTTGAAATGTTGACAGGACATTTTGAAGATTGAAATGTTGATACGACATCTTGGAGTCTTGCGTCATGTTTCCATCCATTTTATTGATGAAATAACTTTTGAGAGAAAGATTGATGTAACCTTCAGTTGAAATCGATCCCATGACCTGCCCATGCACCATCTGTCTCGAGATTCTTCATCAGTCTTTTTTAAATTTATCTCTACATGACTGCTTCAGAACATTTGGTTCTCTCCTATTTTGCAGCAAAGATCCCCATCGGCTATTACAAAAAGCGGTGATAACGTGTAGCTCTCATCGGAGTTTTAACCGCCAAGTTAAAGCCTATTGTAATATTTAAAACACGAATATGTGCTTTGACATTAACTATCAGCCTGGCTTTGATATAAAAGGAACGTTCCTGGATTATAATAAATTGAAACAAAATATTCCTAGAGAATGGATAAATAGAATAAACCTGGAATTTAATCCCCAATTACAGACAATACCGGTAATAACAGCTTACTGTCGATATTTGGCAGGGCAGAAAAAGGGATGTCGACGCTACTATAACCTGTTGAATTATCAATCGAATGTATCAATTATATCCTTTGAAAAATGGGAGCAGGCGTTGAATAAATCAGAAAATATACAGTGGGAAAAGGTATTTAAAACATTACACCATTGTACAAAAAGTCTTAAAGACATCCAGTTCAAAATTTTACATAGAATTTTACCAACAAAGTCATTCTTGTACCAAATTGGTTTGTCTAACACTAACCTATGTGACCACTGTAATAGGGAAATAGAAACTTTAGAACATTTATTTATTCACTGTACTTGTGTAAAAATACTGTGGGACCGTCTTGAAGTATGGCTGAAAACAGAAATCGGAATGAGAGGTGAGATAGGGGCAGACAAGAAAATCCTGGGCTATGACTATAAACAATGTAGCATAATACACTGCTGTTACTAACAAAAAATACATATACTCTTCAAAATTCAGAACCGGTACGTCAAAATTGAGTTGGAAGGCCCTGCACAACAACTTCTACCAAAACTACTGCATTGAAAAATATGCGGCAGCAATCGCTGGGACAGGTGAACAGTTTAAACAGAAATGGGCATTTTTTTCTAATTCTTTCGAAATTTATCTTACACAGTAATACAGCGGGAGAAATCCAGGATTTTCAAACAATACCAGTAAATCGCTATTAATTACATAATCACAAGAGGGAACGCAGGTGTGTGCATAGGATATACATCATGGTTATTACATGTGGGTGAAAGATGCATGTTAAATATGTATATAGGATAAAGCACAATTTGTATATATGATGAAGCACAATAAAAAATAAAAAAAAAAATAAAAAAAACTATCAGCCTGGCTGTAAAATGAAAGGGTGCCACTGTTTCACTAATAACTTGACTCGAACGCATTACCATCGACTATAGTTGATACTTTTCCACGGCAGATAATCTGGTGGCAAAGATGTATTGTCCCCGTTTATTCAACATTACATAATATCACATATATATTTTAAATTCACAAACATTGTAATTTGCTGTGTGTGTTTTTCTTCTTCAGTTGAAGATAATATTGAGCGAAGAAGTATGGAAGTATTTCAACCCTGGAAAATTAATGACTCACAAAATGACTACAGTTTTATTTCTATATCATGGTAGTGACACCCACGCGATCCACAGATTGTATTGTAGATGATTGTAATTCTATGTGGTCCACAGGAAAATATCACAATTCCCATAAATAGAACGGTTGACTCACCAGAGAAAATTTGAGACCGTACTACCTTCCAATCTACTATAAAAATCATTTACATATATGTTTTAGGCAATCTGTTATATTAGCTTCTGCACTCCACACGAAAATCGTCATACTGCATTCAGTAGTATCAATATCGAGAAAAGCTCTAGTCTAGGTATATTACACAATTATATACAGGTAGAGTGGGTAAACCTGTGCAGAGTAAAATATGTACAAGCATCAATCAATATATGTTTACCTGCAAGTTGAAGAAACATTCTGCTAAAAAACGTTGCGATTGAATAGGGGAACGATATTAGAACACAATGTAACAATGTACCACGAACGCCTGTAAATTCATGAAACTTAGCTTCGTGAAGTGAGTTTGATATTTGATATTGGACATTCGGTTTCGCGAAAATCGAATTTCCGCTATCGAGTATCGAATATCAAACTCAATTCACACAGCTCGTGCTCTGAACTTGTACTACGGCCGATCAACAAATGAATGTCTAAAAATAGTTTGTCTCACATGTATGAAGCTATTAGCCCTATCTGGCCTGGGCGATTTGGGGTGTTCCGCAGCCTGGGGGAGGCTTTCGCTATCGCAACGGCTAGAGGGCTGAGTCAAGTCTTTGAGTCAAGCTCTACAAGAAATGTAAAAAAAAATCCAAGATGGGCGCCATGATGACGTCACTGTGACGTCATTTTCAAAAAGAGAATTTTTGAACGATTTTTTTTCTGTTTTCTTCGCAAAAACTGCATGATAAATTAGTAAATAATAATCTGATATTAAATAAAAGAAGTTTTATCCACTTTTTCGTACAGAAAAGCAAAAATTTTGAAAAAATATGACGAAAACATCACTTTTTCTGGTACCCCACATTTTGAATTTACCCATGATCCTCTGCGCGTGAGGTTATGTAAATAGGCTCAAAATGACCCCAATATGATAACCTATAAAGTCACGAAGTTTCAGCTCTCTATTTTCTGGCGTTCCGGAGATATCGCCGAAAGTTTGGTAGGGGGGCATTTTGCCCCCCCCCCCCTTTCCCCCAGGCCTGGTAGGGTTAATGACGGAAGGGAGGGAGGGGGACAAATTAGGGGATGTTTTTGGTGATGCTAAGTCATATGGTTTCAGAAAAAAATGCATAGAATCGCGTTGAATCAACATGCTGAATTTTTACGTAATTTTTTAAGAAATATGGCGAAAACGTCACTTTTCTGGTACCCCAACATGGCCGCCATTTTGAATTTACCCATGATCCTCTGCTCGGGGGTCATGCAAATAGGCTCAAAATGACCCCAATATGATAATCTAAAAAGTCACGGAGTTTCAGCTCTCAATTTGTTGTCGTTCCGGAGATACGAGCAAAAAACCAACAGGGGAGGCGGAAAGTGCGCCCCCCCCCCCGCCCCCAAGCCAGGTAGAGCTAAACAGATAAAAATATCATTAACTACTCCCCCAGAGTGTTACAGAAAGTCTAAATAATTGATGGGAATGACACCCACTCTTACAATAACACCGTTACTTCCACAGTCGCAAATAAACGTAATTTGCGACGGTAGGGCCAACACTTAATTGGCTCCTGAATGCTTCATATAGTTCGAGAGGTAGTCGCCGTGGTAATGCCGTCTGATGGTATCCGTAGATTTGATTGGTCAGCTATAAAAATGTTAGACTGTAAAATTAGCATTAACGGTAGAAAATTGCTCAAAATTGCTGCTCAATCTAGCGAACAAACCGATCTAAAAAGTGTGCATTACATCGATTCTCATTACATATATACGTTGTTTTTTTTTAATTAATTTGGTTTTCGTCGTCATATTGCAGGACTATATCATGGCGGGTGATCCTGCACTAGCTGTAGTAAGTCGGAATTTGGAGCGATATGCAAGAGATGGGAAATATTGTCGATGTTTGGCGATAAAAAGTAATCATATTACTCTACAGGAAATCATCTCTCAGCACATCACATCCAGACCCGAGAATACGGTGGATTCTAGGACGTAACCTTAGTATCTCAGCCGCGCTTTTATTGCGGATGGCGTGTGTTCATGTGGAGACTATGAAAAATCCGCGCGGCCCCTAGCAACAGCTTATTCGGAATAACAAATAACTCTTCTAATGTTAATGGATGAGCATCGTTAGTGAAAGGCCGTAAGCATAATAAAATGACGAAATGTTTTTAAATCTCCTCGCATACAAATTGAAATTTTTCACCGTATGAGGCGATCTGTTTGGTTAAAACGAAACGTTGGAATAAGAGTGGAAATAAGCATGTTATATTCGAGGATCTGAAGTCGCATCTACATCTGTTTTCCAGAATTGGAAATTTAGTCATTCCTATCTTTCAATATAAGCCAGTTTATTGAAAAGCAGACTAAATAAATTCGCTGTGATATCAAGGGTGCGGAAACTCCCATCAATAATTCATATTCCTTGAGCCTGAATAGTTATTCTTTGACATGATCCACTTGGGGGGGAACATGACATCCCTCCGCCTAAATTGCTCTGCACTGGTCGGATTTGATCAGATAGGGTTCGGAACTGTAATACAGCCATCACCATACTGATGGCATTTAAGCTGATCTCTGAAGAACGTAATGGAGAGTTAAGTACCGGATTGATTGGATCAGACAGTCGGCCTTTATCGTTGTATTGGATCTTCATGATAGCACTTTGGTCATCCCTATCAGCTGATTTGTTTTGCTATCAGATGGACAGTAAAAGGTATATTTTCAACGACCAGTAGATGCATGCATGTACACTAATTTGCCGCTGCGGGTGGTATACTGTTGATTCGGTATAACTTATGTCATAATCGTGTCCATTTCCGGCTATAGTGATTAGAACGGATAGTCGAAAGCCTGAATATAGGCGGCCTAGAACCCAAAAGTGTAGATTTGGGGTTTTCTTCAGACAGCTGCTAATTAAGATGTTCATGACACTCCTGGGGAAAACACACAGGTCCATCATTAATATTCCATTACTTTGGGAGCTATTTCTCCTATAAACTGGTATTTTGTGGGATACATGTCGCGATTCTTCTAACACAAATGGTAGCTATACTCCGTAATAAGAAGGAATTTTACCAGAATATTTCTCCAGATTATATTCCCCCAATATTCAGGTCACCTTTGTGAACCTCCCTTTGTCCGATTTCTGTGATACCAATGATTGTGATACATATCAGTAGTCATCCGAAGTTCCTCAGAAACTACACATTTGGTAGAGTCAAAATAAGGTGAACAATCCATACATTGGATTAGATATGTAAATACAAAATCTCAGCTGCATGTTTTAGCAGATCTGCTGGTCTCATGAGTCGAGAGTTTTTCACAAGTGTATGATAAATATTAAGTCAATCAGGATATATAAAATCTGAAGAATTGAAGCGCCTCTCAGAATTGATATGTTTACCGCAAATCCAAGTTCAGACCCTAAGCTGACATAAGTTGACTACGTTTGATGTCTCGTGTATAGTCCATCTATAGTATAAGCTTCAATAGGATGTTCTCTGACATTAATCCACGTGAAGAAAGAATATTATCCCCCTCTCCATCTCGCTCTAATCTAATCTGTTTTGCTCAGATAAACATGTAGTTCTGTGCAGTAATACCGCCATCCGTCTACTGACGGTATTTAAACTGACCACTTTCTAGCAGCATGTGGAGTTAAGAATCGGGCCAAGTGGATAATCCGTGGATCAGACAGTGGGTCTCCAGGATCCTATTAAATCTATGATGAGACCACATCACTCTTTGCTATTAGTCGATTTGTTTCATGGGTCATTAGACGGGAACCACACTGCTGCTTAGTATTTCAATTGTCCATGAAAATCTGTTTTCTAAAGGAATCCAATGAATCAGTCGTCGCCACATAGAAAGTCCCACCAGTGCTGTGTGCATCAAGGGAATAGATATCAGACGAGATATCATGGACGTGTCACATCAACAAGAAAATTTATTTCAGCCATGAAGTTAGTACATTTCCTAGCGGAGTTCAGTTCGTTTTCCATATCTAATTGTGGCTAGCTGTTAGGATTCAGCCGAGATTGGCCAAACTGCTTATTACAGATCCATCTATCTTCGTCCGGCGACGAGCAAGGGCGAGATATCTGTAAAGCACATTATAGCCCCCGAGCCCACATGCATCAGCCAGCCATCGTCAACCAAAAAGACGACGAAACATAGTACCAAAGATCTTGCTCACTGTGATCGTACTTTACTATATCTGTACGATATTTATCATCAACACTGAACGAAGGAGCAGGATGGTACAGACTTTCTTCAAAAATGTTTCCTGACGTTGATTGAAAGCGTTACGTTTTTTAACAGGATTTAGCAAATGCTACTAAGCGACATATGTATACGCCATATGTATGCTCTTTCGGAGTGTTCGGGGAGGAGCTAGTTGGCAATATCGATATTGTTATCATCATACAGTGACGTGAGATTGAGACCATTTCGTCTTTTAGAGATATAGGTCGTATATGGTTTTGACTAGGCTTCTTTCCTGCAAATCCAGTGAAGATATATTAACGTGTAAATAATGCCTATATGCATCCATAAGAAACCAGATTTAGGCTTGCACATTTAGAACACTATTACTCCCTTACTCGTGCTCACGGGACTCCGCGGCCGAAGTATTCAACCATTCCTGTACGCCGAAACTGTTTCCCTGGTGGTGAGGCTAGCGATCCTTAGTAGTTCTCTTCAGATTCTGTCCAGAATGTAAACACAATGATGGACTAAGCAAATATTATCTATTGGGGAGAATACCGTTGCCTGATCACAAAGGCTTGGAGTCATTTTCGGCGGCGCAGCGCCGCCGGATATCTGAATTCAGTAAACATGGGAGCGGCCATCTTGATATTGGACGAGTAACAGGTGTTTTCTCGAGCCATACTTCACAGACGTGCCGTGGAGTGATCCAACTAGTTTCATATCGTAAAACGACAGAACTGTATCACCCGTTCATGGTTAACACATTAATATTAATTCTGTTATAATGAATTCATCGAATAAATGTCCTTTAGTACTATTTTATTATGGCTGAGAGACCAAATCGATGACCATACATGATCAAGTTATTCACCTGTACGTCTGCAGCAAAATGTTTGAGATTGAACTGCGAGTTACTAAAAACTCGAAACAGTAAAACACGCGGATCGGATTGATCTGTAGAGAAAGTCGATTTAGGCTTAATTTACAATGACACACATCAATAAAGAAATAGTGGCTTGATGATGGGTCCCATATAATGCCACAGCGCGAACTCTTACATCAGGCTATATGAAGTGACTTAATACGTCAACCAGAGAACATTACTTTCAAAGTCCTAGTTGGACATGCGGTTCATGTGCACATTTTGCCAGCAAGTACTTAACTTCCGGCTAACCCCACACTTTCCAGATGGGTCCTTGTGCGAACTACATTAGTTAAACCTTTAATGAAAACAAATAAATCGACGTTTTTTTAACCATAATGGTGCATCGTGACCTGTATTCACCAGTTGCACATGTAATCGGCTTGTAATACGCAGATTATAAACTACAAACGTTTCCGCCGGCATTGATGCATCTGCATCAATAAGTTTTCTTGTTTTCAGTTTGTTTTCAGTTAACGCGGTTGAACGTTGAATAAAATATGCTGTTCAAGCAATCCCTAAACGTGATCATTACGTAAACGAAATTAAGGCGAATAATTTGGTGAGGGTGTTCTAAAAAATAATTATTGAAAGTCTTACGATCGTTGTTCTCGATAGCGAACAGAATTAATTTTATTTCAGTCTGGAGATGTTTATTTAGAAATGAAGGAAATTGTTCGGATTGTTTCCCTCTTTTAGTGCCAGAACAGAATCTTTCTCATTATCGGTGCAGAATATGTTTCGGTTTTCTTATTCAATATGAATTGTATTTCTTGTCATAACTGGAATTGTTTCCCAGAAATAGAAAGCAGTCATTTTATCTTCCAATATAAACCAGCTGTATTTGAAGAGCGGACTGCTACCAGGGGTTCAATATGTTCTACACGCTACTAATATAAAGGATGTCAGACCTCTGAACCTCCTAATTGTATATATTTTGATTATTATTGTAAATTGGCTCATGTTTTCGTTTATCGTTTCAATGCATATCGTTATTAGCGTATGACAGTGATGATACGAATAATGATATATTCTTTGTTTTATCAACACTATTTGCTTTCATATTTCCCTATTAAAATAACTCTGATGATACCTCAAACCGAGGTGAATATTTTTCATGTAACGGGTCTACTGAGTAACATTCTCCAAAGCGATGCACATTCTATTTCGCCCATGCTACTTTGTCTGTGGCAGAACATGAGGTAACCAGGTATAGAATAAGCTAGGTCATCTGTCAGACAACAACCCTGTTCCCTGGACAATATAGTTGGGGATAGAAGAAAACGGGGCGCAGGGCCGTTATTTTATCCGCGTATTTGCCTCTATAAAATAATGAATAACTAGAGAGAAAAGACGAACGAGATATACAGGATCGAGATATCCCACAGATTAGTTTCATATAAACTAGTATGAAAGTAACTGCGAAAAGTGAAGTCATTGTGATATTCTACATTTCGGTACAGGTTATACCATCGTCAGGAATATATAGATAGCAGTTGTTCAAGAGTATTTATACAGGGTGAATAAAACAGTTAACTTTCCAAGCTGAACCTTCTATATACAATGGATAGTGAGCAGTTTTACAAAACAATTAACTTGGACACAATTTTTTACATGATATCAAGCAAGGTAGTTGAGACAAGGATTCTATAAACAATGACTTGAACTCATTTGAGCACAATTAATTCTTTAGGAGCCTTCAAACCATGACCGAGGTGAGGACTTCTTTCTTTAATGGCAATAGCTTTCTTGAATAACAACTCACTCCAGTGCCTAGCATAGTCAATTATTCTATAGCAAGGTAGTAGCATATGTGCAGTTGGTTTAAATTTCTTGTCCAACATGGTATTACGGTCTGGTAATAACATTAAGTCATTGTATAACATGGGAGTGAATTTCACTATTAGGAATAGAATGTTCATTTAATCTGGTCATTAAACATCTTTCTGTTTGCCCAATATAGTATTTACCACACCCGGGACAGCAAAATTCATATACAATGTCAGGAATATAATCTTTGTGGGATACAAATGTAGATAACCTGCGTGTATTATATATAACAATAAACCTTGCGGCACCATTTAATAGTCGTTTCATTTTCTTGATAGTTCTATCAACAATTCGTTCACCCTGTCTGCCAAAAAAGGATAAACGGAGATATATTTGGGATATTTCCGTCAGAACTGTGCTCGGGTCGTTTTGGGGATGGATTTTGATATTTCTGCAACAATTTCTGGCATAATTTACTGGGAAAACCATTCCATATCATAAATTGTCTAATTTTGTCAAGTTCTTTAGATAACAAGTTGGCGTTACTGCAAAGTTTGCGTGCTCGATCTATCAAAGTTCTTATCCATGTTACTTTCCTGGACCAAGGTTCGAAACTATTGTGGTATACAACGCAGTATGTGTTGACTTTCGGTATACTGTAGTACCATCATTCACAATTTCCAAGTCCAAAAAAAAATGAACATCAACAAAAACTTCATGTGTAAACTGCAATTGTTCGCTGAAAAAGTTCAAGTGGTCTTCCACATACTCAACGTCAACAGGTTTGTGTCGTCTACAAAATCTCATATACGTTCGATTAATACCAGCTTCTATTAATGGTGTTACCTCAATCTTCTCGAGTTCTGACATAATTATGTCTGCTAAAATAGACCCTGGCGGTGAACCCATAATAACGCCATCAATGTGTTGGTACAATCTATTTTCACATGAAAAAGATGTCTTGGTGCAGCAATCAGTTATCAGTTATTTTCAAAGATCGTTTATCCAATTGAGTAGAAATTTTTTGATTCACGTATGCACGTTCTAGAATAGTGTTTAAAGTTCTCCTTAATGGCACATTTGTAGATAGAGACACAACGTCAAAAGAAACAAATTTATAGCCATTATCTGTCCATTGTCTATGGATGGCCTGTATCCTGTCTGCGGCATCAAAATAGTCTTTCAGTTTGTAGTCATTTTGTGTAAGGGGGTTCAACGGTGTTGCTAGATATTTTCCAACAGAATAATATGATGCACCAATTTTGTCCACAACTGGCCTAAAGGGGGGCAGGTCGTCAAACTCCTTGTGCATTTTAGGCAGTCCATAGGCCCTAACAGCATGTCCGTTCGGGGTCTAAGTTCTTTGTGCTCTTCTTCCCTCATTATGTTTTGAGGTAACGCTGTAATGTGGCTACTTGTGTCAGATATGGGTCATGTTTTAGTTTCTGAAATTTGGTATTTCACTAAAAATATCAAACATACAATCAACACTATCCCATTGCCTTTGTCTGGTGTGATAATACAGTATCTCTCCTTCAGCTCTCGTAGTATTAGAATGTGTTCACTGTCAAATTTAAAGCAATGGTTGTCAATGTCCAGCAAATTATAAATCATTGCTCTTCAAGCATGTTTCATCTTTTGTTGTTTCATGTAACCACCAGGCAGTAAATGTTGTTTAGAAAACACATCAGACTCTCCTTGTGTTGTAGCGAGTCCATATTTCAATCCGAATTGTGATACTTCGATCTGTTCCTTTGTCAATTCATACCAGATTGGTAATCATTGTGTTCGGATTGGCTGGTGAGAAGTTTATGCTCTCACTGGATGGACATAAATTTACGTTCCTGTCGTTTGATTTTCTTTTTCTCTGCATGCTGTATGACAGCTCTACTTTTCAGCCAAGTTGAACAATTCTCCAGGTTTTCTTCTAAAGTGCTTAGTCTCTGTTTGTACCGTCTCAGTTCGTCGTGTCGTTGTTGTATTTCCTCCTTTAGTAGCTTCTTGTGGTATCGGTTCCTAAGCTGGCGTTCATTTGCTTACAAGTTCTTCCACCTCACAAATTTTTGTGTGATGCAGTTATCTCTACACCTGTTCAAGAACTTAAACTTATAGAAATTATATTGGGCAAACAGAAAGATGTTTAATGACCAGTTTAATTGAACAACCTGATCCTAATAGTGAACATTTACTCCCACGTTATGAAATGTGATGCTTTCCAGCACATTTATGACTTAATGTTATTACCAGACCGTAACACCATGTCAGTCAAGGGCTTTAAACCAACTGCACATATGCTACTATCTTGCACTTGAATAATTGACAATGCTAGGCACTGAAGTAAGTTGTTATTCAAGGAAGCTATTGCCATAAAAGAAAAAAGTCCTGATCTCAATCATGGTTTGAAGGCATCTAAAGTATTAATTGTGTTCAAATGAGCTCAAGTCATTATTTACAGAATCCTTGTCTCAACCATAGCTTGATATCATGTAAAAAATGGTGTTCAGGTTAATTGTTTTGTAAAACTGTTCACTATCCATTGTATATAGAACGTTCAGCTTATCTGTTTCATTCACCCTGTGTATATACGCTTGAACAACTACTAATTGTATATTTTTGACGATGGTATAACCTGTACTGAAATGTAGAATATCGCAATGACTCCACTCTTTGAAGTAACTTTCATGCTAGTTTATACGAGAAACACAGGACTCTTCGAATATATTGGAATATATCCACCTTCAGTGGATTTGAAGGACACTACAGATAGCCCTACAGGCACATCATATTTAGATCTATATCTCTATAGCGATACATATCGCATGCTGATAGCAAAATACGAACGTAGCGTGCAAGATCTATGGCGTTACGTTTCGTAACTTGTGTCTAATTCCGCTTAACCCGGGGCTAGGGCCGTATGAACCCATGTACTTCAAGATCCTCATGGTGCTCATATGAACAGTCACAATCAAAGCGTGACTGAGATACACCATTCTCTAGATAACGACTTTAGAATGATTATTATGGATTAAAAATACTGATCAGCGATACAGATTTTATATTTTTTGAACATCATGATTTCTTGTCGGCATCACTGAAAACTGTTGACCGCTCGTCTCTCTTGCAGGAAACTAGCCTATGTTTATGTATACTATGATTGTCTTTTTTGAATTTGGTGCTAATACTGTTATATGGATATGGAATAGGTCTTTGGATTATGGACGCGGATATTCTTTAATGGACGAAGGATGGATATTCTTTAATTCTTTAATATCTCGAAGATTAAACAGTTCATGATACCAGTATTGTTGTGGATATTCTCCAGATTAATTCTTTAACATCTTGTACATTGAACTGTCCATATCGCATATCTTGGAGTTCCAGTTATTGATATTCGGCTATTTGCATGTATATTGGAGAGTGAACTTGCTATATGATATCTTGTTGATTACTGCTAATGTGTCTTGATTGAATTGCTGATATGATAATTTGCATGTTGATATTTGATATCTCAGAGTCTGTCCCTTAGTTTTGATAGAGGTGTCTAATTAATGGAGATTTATTTAACATCTTGGAGACTGAATTGTTTTTATGACACCTTGGAGATTGGATATTTGAAATGAAATGACAACTTAGAGTTTGAAATGTTGACAGGACATTTTGAAGATTGTAATGTTGATACGACATCTTGGAGTCTTGCGTCATGCATGTTTGCATCCATTTTATTGATGAAATAACTTTTGAGAGAAAGATCAATGTAACCTTCAGTTTATAGAATTTTAGTGTCCTATCAGTTGATTACGTGAAGGTGATAGACAACGGGGATGTTCTCTATATAACCCTGGTTCCGTATGTTCGTCTTCAGTCAAAGCCAAAGAACTACAAGACAACTCGTTGTGATGATAGAAGTTGATGTTGTATTACTTCTGCATCATAACATAGACATTGGTACAGCAAATCAAAGATATCCTGAAAACGTCCGTACAGATTGAAGCCAAGATGTTATTGCTTAAATCGTCCTGAAATTACATTGAATTTTATACAGTCAAACAAATAAAGTACTCGAACCAGAGGCTGGTACAAAACTCCTAACTCCAGGATTGTAACAGTTAATTAGGGACCTGCCGGAATAACCACTTGCCACTGGTTGTTAATTAAACAAAGCTGTGGCCTGATCTGGTCACTTTAATACCGTATCGTATTCATGTAGGCTCTAGCTTACATACTAACTAGAAGACCTTTATCTATTTTCATTTCTACAATATACAATGTAAATCGAGTTATATTTCGAGTACCAATTAATCTTGAAGTGCTAACCACTTGGTCTAACAGACACTGTATTAATTATCAGATATCTCTCTGATCTGTGTTTCCTCGACCACTTCAATTATAAACGGCGGTTTGTAAGCCGTCAGAACTTCCTGGCTTCCGCTCAATTAGTAGAGATATGCTCCCAAACTCCAACATACTATAGTGTATGAAATTACATGTACGACTAAACCGTGAATTGATATTATCATACATTTTCCAAAACTGATTAGAGCAAATGTAAAAACTCAAATAGATACATATATGATCTTCTATATAATAATCTGATCAAAATATAAAT